>MU008236.1:0-70080 GCA_010909165.1 Anthoceros angustus | reverse complement strand
TGGAATTGTATAATAAGGTTGGATTACTGTTTGGGTTGGTGTTTGATCCGACTTCCTGTGCAGATTCAATTCTTATCAACCAATTACCCGTGAGCGGTTTGACCATACTTCCCATAGTGATTTTAAGGTCTGCAGAATCACCATAAATCCCTCCGCCTCCACCCGTATCATGCACTCTTATTGCAATGGTGTTTTACCTTCCTTTAAAATACCCGGAGCAATATTATACTTCCTTTTATCATTGTAAACATTGGATTTTCCTACCAGCTGACCATTCACATAGGTTTCATCTCTATCATCAATCATAGACAATTCAAGAATGGCAGGTTGAGCTGCTTCAGCGGCCGTCAGGATTATAGATTTTCTTAGCCACACATCCAGATCCTCCAATCCCTGCTGCTCCCAAACACCGGAACATTAATTTTCGCCCACTGATCATCATTCAAATCAGGTGTTTTCCATGATGATACTTCGGTTGAAGTAGGCATTTCCTTACCTGAATTTTTCTATCCTGGTTTTAATTGTTCTGATCTTATTTTCATCATGGCCAGTCAAGTTCACCGATGAAGCCGCTCACATATCCACGGTCATAGAATTACGTGATGCGGCATCCACCTTTTGTTGTTTACCGCTCATGCATGCAACCCTTCAAACCCGTTATGTCGCATTTTGAAATTCATGATGTCCATATGACTACATGGCTTGTTACATATGGTTTCCATCTTCGATCGTAACCATTTTGTGGTGGGTAATTAGGGATTGTGTTACCTTAAAAACCATAATAGGTAAAACCTCAAAAACATGGTTTCATTCTTCACTTGGACTTTCACACTTAAGGTTTTGGCCAAAGTTTTGAAAACGTGACAAAGCACGGTTTTCCATCACAAACCCCAAATTTCACACTCAAAAGTAGAGACGAGGAGTCGTCTCACTTTAGGAGACCTTGTTGTTTCTCTATTTACAGCCAAAAGCTTTTGACCGCTTCCAAGTCCTATGTTGCCTATGCTCAACGACAAACCTCCGCAAGGTGCGAATTTATGAGACAATGGTGGTGAGTACACCAGCCACGCTTTCGCATCCTTATGTAAGCAGGAAGGCATTCTCCATCAGTTCACTGTGCCCTACACACCTGAACAGAATGCTTTTTCAGAGCACAAAAATAGCACACTGCAGGAGGCCACTTTGGCTTCACTTTCTTTTGCTGGACTTACCCGTGGGTATTGGGCTGAAGCTTTGATGGCAGCTAACTATGTTTAGAATCGCCTGCCCACCAAGGAACTTGGACCTCGCGGCTCCTTTTGAGAGATGGACAGCAAGAAGCCTTGAGTTCGCCATCTTCATAATTTTGGAGCTCCAAATTATGCTCTTGTTCCTCCAGCAATGCGTTCCAAGCTTGATCCCAAGGCCTCCAAGCATGTCTTTGTCGGTTACTCTGAAGAGGTGAAGGGCTACAAACTTTTCAACCGTGTCACTCGCCAGCTCACTTTATCACGTAGTGTGATTTTCCATGAAGCAACTTTGCTCCGATGTCACTCTGCTGCCTTGTCTCTGGATGCTACCACACCTCCTCCTTCTATTCATGGTATTGAGGATAATCGATCCTCTGACACCGGCGAAGTCGGCTTTTGACGACGAGGATTCTTCTTCCTCTCCGGATAAAGGGGGCAGCTCCGATGATGATCCATTGATGGGCCTGGGCAGAAATGACGCATGCTTTCAAAGAGCCATAATGATGAAAATGATTCAAATTGTTTCCTTAGGTACTCGATGTCTTACCAATCGCTACTAATCAACCATTTTGTAACCATACTTGATAGTGACCAGGAGCCTGATCCAGTAGAGGAGCCTTCACTCCCTCGTCGTTCTACTCGCATCCGTAGACCCATGTCCGAGCGGAAAGAACCACCTTACACAGCAAATGTAGCCATTTCTGAATTTTATCCAGTGTCAATTCCAAGTGTTTCAGCTTCCCTTGGAGAACCAGCAACTTATAAGGAAGCTTTAGAAGGCCGAGAGGCCCCTTTTTGGCAAGTTGCCATAGAGTCTGAATACTAGTCACTCATCTAAAAAACAAAACTTGAAATCGGGTCCCACCTTCCTAAAGGAAGAAAGCCCGTAGCATGCAAGTGGGTTTTCAAGAAGAAGTTGAACACGCGGAATTGTAGGCGCATACAAAGCACGTCTTGTGTGAAGGATCGGCGGACATGATGGTGGAAAGAGGAGAGGAGAGGAGGAGGCAAGAGTAACTCTCTCACATTGAGATGAGGCTTGAGGGTATTTATACCTCCAATGTGGCTCCCTAGGAAGCTCCACAAGAAGCCACTAGGAAGGAGCACAAGAAGCTTCCTAGTGATTAGCTTCAAACAAACTAATGATACTTAATCGACACCTAACTTAGACTAAGTGTATTAGTCTAAGTACATTGGGCTTTAATACCCTTACAACCTCCCACTTAAAGGCCAATTTACCTTCGTAGAAGAATGGACTATCTCATGCCCATCGTTGTCCGAGCTTGTGCAAATTGCTGTAGAGAGTCCCTTGGTAAGAATATCCGGGGTTCGGGCCGGTGAACCTTGACAAGTTGTACCCTCTTGTCATCCAACACCTCTCGAATGAAGTGATACTTCACATCCACATGTTTAGTCTTCGCATGAAACATCGGATTCTTTGCCAATTGGATAGCACTGCTATCACAATGCAACACCGGCGACTCAACCTTGATCCCCAAGTCTCCCACTAAACGAGCAAGCCATATGGCTTCCTTGCAAGCCTCGTGCAAACATACTCGGCCTCTGGTAGATAGCGTAATGCACGATCGCAAACGAGATCGCCATGACCCCTCCAAAGGCACATGAAGACATAACGATGTGGACCTCCTTTTGTCCATATCCTGCATAATCGCATCCGTGTACCCAACCACACATGCATCTTCACTACCAAAACATATGCACAAAGCTTTTGTACCATTCGGATACCTCATAACTCCTTTTATCGCCTCCCAATGCTTCTTGCGTGGTTTGACATAAACTCGCTAACCACTCCCACCGCAAAGGCAATGTCGACGTAGCAATCATTGCATACATCAAACTCCCTACTGATGAGTATGGGACCTTCTCCATTTCATTTGTCCTCCTCGAGCTTGGGCAATCCGCTTGAAAGTTTCACATATGGAGGCAATGGAGTACCCAATGGCTTCCCTTCTCCATGTTGAAACGTTGAAGCACCTGTTAATGTATTCCGTCGAGACAAATAAAGCGACGCTTATGTCTGCTCCGACGACGCATGCCAAGTATATGGCTCGCCTCCCAAGTCTGTCATTTCAAAGTGAGCATTCAACTTTGACTTCAACGTGAAATCTCATCAAGATCGCTTCCAAAGAATTAGCATATCATCCACATAGAGGATCAAAATGAGCAAGCTTTGATCCTTAGCTTCAGATAGAGGCAATGATCCTCATCGCTACGCTTTTGTAGCCTTGAGAAAGCATAAATGAGTGGAACTTGTGATACCACTGGTGCTGCTTCAAACCATAAAGGCTCTTCCTCAACTCGCACACCGATTCTCTTTGCCCTTCTCAACAAAACCTTCCGTTGCATGTAGACTTCCTCTTGAAGGTCACCATGCAAGAATGCCGCCTTGACATCCATCCCATACAAGTTCCATATCATTCTCGCAACCAAAGCAAGAACACATCGCAAAGTTGTCATTTTGACTACGGTGAGAAAATCTCATCAAAGTCAATGGTTGTTGCTTGAAACCCTTAGCAACCAATCGTGCCTTGTACTTTGGTTTGCCATCAAGGGTATGACCTTCATCTTGTACACCCATTTGCGGTGCCTTCTTATCCTAGGCAACCAACCAACTCCCAAGTTTGGTTCTTATGCACAATTCATTGATCGCATGGCCTTCTCCCACTTCTTTGTTACTCATTGACATGGCCTCTTTGTAAGAAGAGGGTTCCCCACAACTGTCAAAGATACATAATCCAGATGGATCACACCGAGGTCGTGTAATCTCCCGACACGGCATGTGCACCTCTATAGCTTGTTCGACTCTTGGTTCATCTAGGTGGAGGAATGTGCTCGCACATTACCACTTCAAGTATCAACCCGCCCATGATGATCATGTCCATCTTCTTGGAAGATCACCCTTCGCACCTCCACCTTTGGAGTAGGCTTTGCATCTTGTTCTCATTGAAGAACACGTTTAGTACGAACAACCTTTCTAGCCGGATCCCACAAACGGTATCCCATCTCACCGAATCACCATAGCCAAGAAAAATACATTTCTTGGACTTAGGTGCCAACTTGTCCCGAAACTCTTTTGGAACATGGCGATGCCTCACCAAACACTCGCAGATGCTTGTAGGATGGTTTCTTTCCGGACCATAGCTCCTCTAGAACACCGCTCATCAATAGCCTTATTAGGAGATCTAGTTGGAATATAAGGCGCACCACGTGGTTTTGTATCCGTTGGTTAGTCAGCTAGACCTAGTTATGATTGGTAGTTAATAAACAAAGCTAGTTAATAGGACGCACCCTTGAACCGCTATTTAAGGCCTACCAATGTACCCACCTATTCAATTGTTAATAGATCATCTTTGATGCCTCGCTTCCGCATTAGCAATTCCAACTTGCATCGAGCCAATGTAGATTCATGGCTTCCAGCAAAATCCCTTGATCAATATGATAAGGAGGTTGTTGCTACCGCTAGAATGCTTAGCGAAGATTCTCCCTAATAAAATCGCATCATGATTTGGATTAGTGTTGTAAGTTGATCTATGCATTCTCGGTCTTAACGAAGTTCTAATTTAGAAACGCGTCAAAATAAATACCATGATAGGTATCCCATCTCGAGAGTTCTTTGCAGACGGATATTCACCACTCTTACTCGAGCACGCTTGCAATTTGAAGCCTTTGGGATATGAGCGGTTCTAAAGTATAAGATGAACAACAGAAACAAGTGGAGAGGCACACGGCCTCCTCACCCTCCGCCTCTTCCGACCACTGGATTTCTTAGCGCAAGCGATGGCAAGGACTCGTCATCCGGACGCGCCCAAGGCACTCCAATAATCATCGAATGCGTAGAATCGTCCATTCCGCCCATCGCAGATCTACAGCATTCTACTGGTGTGCAATGCTGAAAAATCTTGAGAGGATCTCCGCTACCGATCCTTGCCGTGCCAGGATCCATCCAAGTGGCCACTCAGTCATCCGTGCCTGCATCTGCACACCCACATCCAGCCCAAAAGCAAACTCTTTCCAACACGGCTTTTCTGAAGCCGATCTCGTCCCCGGGGCGTCTCGGAGCCTCTTGCCACTTCCTGAGGAGCAGATACTTGATAATGTTATCTTCTCTAACCCAGTAGGACGAGGATTTGTCAGGATTAGACCGGATTGCGATGGATTTGAGTCTGTGCAGGTGCAGGGGCAAATCTTCTCGACAGGAGCTCAAAATCCACTGATTTTTGTGCAGGGGGAAGACTTCTGTGGGGGCGCACCACCGCCAGCACCCCATCGCGAGCGAGCGAGGCTGCAGGCGCTCAACGAGGAGCGCGCTGCCGCCATCGCGCTCGCGTTAGCCGCCTGTGGCGCCGCCGCTGCGCGCCTGCGAAGCTTGGCCACCGCAAACGATAACTTAAGTTGTCGTTTCGAGGTGGGGGTCATTATACCCCAACCGGTGTGAACGGCCGATGTTGGCACCGGTTCCGAACCGTTCTTACTAGTGCACATTTCACATTTGCGTAGTATCCTGAATTTCCATCACACCACCAGATTTGACAATTTCTTGATTCTTCTTGGCGATGATTCATATTTCCCAAGTGATTTCAGACACATCCTCCTGAAGATTGAGCCAAGTTCACCACCGCCGATCCTTCGCTTCCTTTGGCTCATGCTACTTGTGGGATTAGCTTAAGACAACAAGATTCTTGGTGGATCTAACGCCGTGTTCGCACCGGAAAATTCAGCAACTCCAAGTTTGCAAGCTCGATCCGCGATCCGGGTGTAATTAGTGCGTGGAGTCCGGCTTGATGAGTAACATTGCCAATCTTTAAAGAATATCGTGCTTTAAATTCTAACTCGTGCTCACGCCTTGTCATAACCACCGGCTCACGCTCGGTTTGAGTGCTCTTGAGATGGCGGGCATGTATGGCTCTCCGGTCACCTCACGACCTCCATCACCCACTCCACCACCAGGGGTGCACCCATCCACCACCACCGATTTCTACTACGACACCGGCCTGCATTCAACATCGTGAACGCCAACACGACTTCAAGGAAAGGACAGTTCAACGGCACTAAGTTGAGGTGTGGTCCAAGCATGAAGACAATACAGAGGGATTTACTCCCATAGTGGAAGGTACTCGCCTCCCTGGTCCCCAACCACCATTGACGCGTTTGGCAGATAGACAGGTGATGCTTGTGTCTCGGTCTTGATGAGGTGACCTTACACCACACGGATGGCGCGTCCATCACTGCGAAGCAAATTACCACATCTATCAATCAACCAATGTTATGACGTTGGTTACAAGACGCTTGAATTTTATTCTTTGCGTATGGGACCTAACGATAGTGTTGCTCACCATATTAGCAAGTTTCGATTTGCGAGCACGTCGCTACATTATCAATTTTGACCGTCACTATTACTCGCTAGCCTTCCGGCTAGCTACCGACCTTTGTCTCCTCACAAAATCGAGGAGAAATGCTCACCCGTGTGAAGTCGGGCTGTGCCCAACATTACCGTGTCGAGATCCTGGAGCTCTCCTTCAAGAGGAGTCTCGCCAGTTCAACGCCGGGACTTCAAAACATGGAGGAGACCGGTCATGTTCACGCTAAAGGACATCCACCACACAGTAAGAATTCTAATAAAACAACTGGGAACAATTCCCAAGGCTTAGACAAGCTCGCTTCTCAGCACTTCCTCGTCAAGACATCAAAGCGGCAAGGAACGTGAATGTGTCGACACGGTCATTGGGAACGGGAGTGCAGGAAGAAACAAGCTGGTGAGGCCAAGCGGGAGCCTTGAACGGCTAACGCCGTTGCTGTCTTGCCTAAGGCCAAGAACTCTTTTCAACCTGGGATTGCTCTCACTGTTTGTCTTGTGGCCTCTGAGTACAAAACTTCATGGCTGATAGACTCCGCCGCGTCAGCGCATATCTGTAGTCACAAGACCATGTTCACACAGTACGAGGCGGCCACGACCTCGCCAGGCCGCCGGGCGATGACTCGGTCTCTCGATTGGGAGTGGTTCCGCTGTCTTCACTCGCCAGATCCTTCATGTATCTATCTAACGTTTTACATGTTCCCCGGATGGCCAAGAACCTCATCTCCATTCGACAACTTGTGCGGGACGGCTTCCGCCTTGAGTTCGGTTTTGGGTCGCTTTTATATCGGTCTTCTAACCTCGTTATCGCTGCGAGGTCGTCCCCATCATGACTTGTATGTATTCACGAGCCGTGTTTCCTGCAGCCTCCACAGTGGTCCTTCTCACGAAGCCCACCAAAGGAGGTCACACCCTCCTTGGTGCTTGGGCATTCCATCATGCCCTACCGCTTGCCACCTCTCGCAGGATCTCAGATAGAGATAAGCTTCCAAGGATTTCTCCCTCTCGAGGCCTCGGCTGTTTGCAAAGAGAAGTTCTCCTTATCCCTCTCTTCCTGCTAGTCGTTCTACGGCACCCCTTGATCTGGTCCACATAGATCTATGTGGCCCTCTCCCTGTTGTGTCTTTAGGCGGAGCCAACCATTTTATGACCGTTGTTGATGACTTCAGTCGATATACGTTTGCGTTTCCAATCCGTCTTAAGAGTGACTCGTATCATGTGTTCTCACCCTTTGTTGCTATGGCCGAGTTACAGACTGGCCGTAAGCTTCGGTGTATTCGATCCGACAATGCGGGGGAACTCAACAACCATCGATTTATGAGGAGCGCGCATCTTAAGGCGTTCACCGTGCCTTACACCTCCGGCGTAATGGCGTGAGAAGGCTAACGGCGATTTGATGTCCATGGCCCGTGCCATGCTCACCCGCCTCACCGCCCAAGTCCTTAATGAGGATGTGTCATCGCGGCATACATTAAAACAGAGTTCTTACCAAGTCGGTTTCAAGCCGCACGCCATAACAGTGTTGGCACCAAGCTTTAATTTCACATCTTCGTGTTTTTGGTTGCCCTGCCTATGCTCTTGTCCCCCAGCAGCACCGTGACAAGCTTGATCCTCGTGCTCGGAAGCTGGTGTTTGTGGGCTATGGTGACGATCGCAAAGCCTACAAGCTTGTGGACTTGCTTACTCGGACTCCAATCTATGCCCGCACTGTCACCTTTGATGAGGCCAAGATAGTGCCTGCTCTTGTAATGTCATTGAAGTCTTCCTCTGACGTCCTTCCCGGTGCTCCTTCTGGCTCCAGCACTCCCCGCTCGTCTGGTGACATTTCTATTGATCACCTTGTTCTGCCTTCTACGTTTCCTGCTGCTGTTTTTCCTATGCCTCCTGTGGCTCCTCTCCCTCCAGCAGATTCAGTGCCGTTGTTGGTCTGCTTCACATGCGCCCACCCGTGCACCTGCTCGCTCGAGAGGGGGAAGTGGAGATAAACCACGAGGGAGCAACAGAAAGATCCATAGCAACAGGTGCCGTTGAACATGTTGATCTAGGTTTGATCACTCCTCCATCCCCTCCTAGGCTCCGCTCCGCTAGATCCTACACGTGAGAGACCTAGGCATCTGGAAGGAACAACCATTTGACATTGAGTTTAATCAAGCTGGATTGACCTATGTTGGTGTCTCGGATACTCTCTTTGCCTTAAGTGTTGCTGCAGCAGAGGGAGATCCTTTAACCTTACAGGAGGCTTACTCCAGACCCGAGGCAGCTAAATGGAAGCTGGCCGTCGATGATGAGTATAACTCATTAATAAAAAACAATACCTGGTCTCTGGTCAGCCTGCCTAGGGGTAGAACTACCGTCAAATGCAAATGGGTTCTTAAGACTAAGTTCCAGGAAGTTGAGCCTAGAATCCGCTACAAAGCAAGATTAGTGGCTAAGGCGTATAGTCAGAAAGAGGGAGTTGATTATCAGGGCGATAAGGTCTACTCACCCGTAGTTAAAGCTGCATCAGTTAGGATGCTTCTAGCTCTATGTGCTGAACTCAACTTAGAGATCTATCAGCTAGATGTGTGTACGGCATTTCTCTATGGACATCTTCAAGAGGAGATCTACATGGATCAGCCTCAGGACTTTGAAGATAAGACGTACCCGCACAAGGTGTGTAAACTTAATCGCTCCATCTATGGACTTAAGCAAAGCCCACGTGTGTGGTTTGAGAGAATGGATTCCTATCTTAAGCAACTGGGTTTTATCCAAAGTGAGGCAGATACTAACATCTATGTACTACGCAAGGATAGCTCACTTGTGCTAGTTGCTCTTTACGTGGATGACTTAGTCATTCAAGGAAATAACGAGAACTAGTCAACAAGATCAAGACGACCTCGAAGGAATTCGAGATGAAGGACCTGGGAAAGGTTAAGTATATCCTTGGCATGCATGTACAGAGATAGTGTGTGCTATTTACCTTCATCAGATACGGTCGGTATGCTCAAACGTTCAACATGGAGAATGCTAGGCGCACCACTCAGTGCTCTTGGCATCAAGCTCTCGTCCGCATCATGTCCACAATCTGAAGAGGACAAGAAGGAGATGGAAAATATTCCTTATCGCATGGGAGTGGGTACTCTTATGTTCTTAAGTAATCAGACAAGACCCGATATCTCTAACTAAGTGAATGCTGTTGCACAGTTCTCTACGAATCCAGGGAAGGATCACTGGATAGCACTCAAGCGCATAATGAGGTATCTTAAGGGTACACCCAATTTTTGTTATGTTTATAAGCGGAAAGAAGCGTCGCACCTTACTTGTTATGACGCAGATTGGCTTCTGATACGTAAGAGTATATCGATATTGCTTTCTTGCTTGGCCACGTAGTTAATTGGTCTTGTAGAAAACAAGCTGCCATATCTTTATCTTCAGCAGTCCAGTACAAGGCACTCACCGAAGCTACTAAGGAGGCTTGAATGGGAAAGAAAGCTTTGTGAAGATTTGGGTATGAAGCAAGAAGGGCCAACTATTTTGCGTTGACAACATGTCGCAATTGCTTTGGTTGCTAACCCCGTCTTTCATGCACGCACCAAGCATATACAAATTCAACATCATTATATTAGGGATGCGAGAGGGTATCGTCAAGGTTCGATGTACATCGCGACAACACGAGACAGATGTTGACAAAATCCTTGCCTAAGTTCAAACACTGCTTTTCCACAGGAAGGGCTTGGATTGGTGGATTGTAGTAGTTTCATGACACTAGACAGATCACTCATCTGGTAGGACCTCCATGACATTTGTTCCGTCACTTAGGTTGATGTTTCGAAGCTGCAAGCATGCTTCTCTTCTGGTCACAAGAGTGGTGTTCTTCACTGTGAGACACTGTAGACTACAGGCTCAGCAAGTGGAAGGACGACTGGCTCTAGGTGATAGCCGATTTGGAGATATTTGAAGCTTGGCGTCAACAGCGGTGATCTCTGTTTGTTCTTAGGAGCTCTCAGTTCACAGCAACCAGCACGTGTCTGAGAGGGAGAGTTGGAATATAAGACAGACCACGTGGTTCTGTATCACGTTGGTTAGTCTGACTAGACCTAGTTATGATTGGTAGTTAATTAACTAACAGGCTAGTTAATAGGACGCACCTTCGGTAACCGCTTATTTAAGGCCTACCAATGTACCCACCTATTCAATTGTTAATAGATCATCTTTGATGCGTCTCGCATTAGCAATTCAACCTGATCTTAATAAGATGATTAGTAGAAAAGCTCGCCCCCTAAAACCCATTAGGCAATCCAGAGTTTGACAACAACCACGATCCTCTCGAATGGTTCTCGTTTCATCCGCCCACACACCATTTTGTGGAGGAGATACTAATTTCTTTTGATTCCCTTGGAATCACGTAATGACCGAAAGAAACATACTTCCACCATTATCCGTTAGACACTTCAATCGATCGATTTCTAAGGGTGACAAATTCAAACACCGCTAACTTCATCCTTTTTCCTCAAAGGATAAACCCACACCTGCGAGAAATCATCTATGAAAGTGACAAAATAGGCACCACCTAATGATGAGAGCATAGGTCCACATACATCACCGTGAACCAACTCAAGAGGTTTNCTCCTCCCTTCCTCCCCTCCTCCTTCCTCCTCCTTCCTCCTCCCTTCCTCCCCTCCTCCCTTCCTCCTCCTCCCTTCCTCCTCCTCCCTTCCTCCTCCTCCTTCCTCCTCCTCCTTCCTCCTCCTCCTTCCTCCTCCTCCCTTCCTCCTCCTCCCTTCCTCCCCTCCTCCCTTCCTCCTCCTCCTCCTCCTCCTCCTCCTCCCACCTTGCCCCCCCGCCGCACCTCGTGGATGCAAAATTGAGGTTGAATCTCTCCTTGCACATAGACATCGCCAAATCCAGCTTCAATGTTTAATTAGTTATGTGGAAAGGGTACCCGCACTCGGATGCGACATGAGAGCTTACCCATCACCTCTCAATCTACCCCAACATCCTTTGCTCTTATTTATGGGCTCATTGAACTTTGGGACAAAGTTCTTCCTCCGAGGATAGTTGATGCAATGGAAATTAGGAATATGAAAATTGATAAATAATTTAATAGGGATAAATAATAATAATAATAATAATAATAATAATAATAATAATAATAATAATAATAATAAAATAGATTAATTAAAATTTCACTCAATTTTCCAAATAATAATATGATTAATTATCATTTTGAGATAATCACCACTTAGGATAATCAACGTGACCTAGCAGGCGTGGGTCTAATCCCATCCCCATCACAATGTGCACTTAGTGGCGAGAGCATGACCTAACATGTAGATGAGCTTAGGGAATAACAAACCGTTATAATAACTCAACTTAACTCCGGTTGCCATAGGTATTAAAAGATCCTGCCTAATGGAGTAAGGCTTACTTTTATTAAGTAAATCTCTTGCTTGTTTGACCACCCTAGAATTACTGAATATTTAAGTTAAGCATGCAAGGTATTTTATTGATGATGTAGCTTAGTTGGTAGGTAGTTCTAACGGCGCAGTTCCATCTGTCATGTATTTAGTGTTGTGATTTATTGGGGAGGAAAATTTGTGAATGCTCCTTGATAGGTATGGACAAATCAAAGCGGGAGAAAGCACGGGAAGATTCCAACTCAAGAGGCGGAGATGGGGAGAAGAAGAAAGATGAAGATCGACTACCATGATAGTAGTCGATGGTCTCGCAGACTACCGCGTAGGGTGCCCTTAGGAGCGCCCGGTGAGCGGAGATCGGAAAGAAGGCGCGCCTGGCGCAGGGGGCGCTTGCCGATGATGGAGGAATCAGGGCGCCACCCCGCGGAGCTGGAGGAAGGGGCAAAATTGTACTTGCCCCACACACTTGGAAGACGACAGAATCTGGGAAGGGGCGAGAGCAAAAGGGGGCAAGGAAAGCCAATCCACCAAGGACACGCCACTATTCCAGCGAGGTGAGGACTAGGTATGGTCAAAGACCATAAATGCTGAGTAGGAGAATAGAAAGGATAAGTGGTGTAGACTGACATCCTTTAAGGATGATCTTAGGTGAAGTTACTAGAATAGAATTTACCAAGGATCAGACAATGGACTTAGGTGCCAGGCATTAAATGCTGGCGGTAGGAAATAATAGAATATTGGAAAAGGTGACCTGCAGTAGGGTCACCTAAGGGAGGTTGTATGTGGGAAGCCTCCTATAAGAGGAGGAGGATTTCACAAAGTAAAGTATCACGTCTTGCGCTTCCATACTCGCGAGTCCTTTGCCCTTGTAAAGGAATTTCGTGCCGGCTGTGAGCCAAGCAGTCAGTAGAGAGGAAGTCTGTGGGTGAGTGCTTAGTGGAGGGCTTGCTCCTGCAAGCGCCTAAGCAGTTGCTCCCTTGTGAATGGTTCTTTGTGAAATTGCTTTGCTTTGGGTGTGTGGCAATGCCAGAGACTTTCGGCTGAGGGTAGACTACAGGGAAAGACTCACAGGTTCTCATTGCTTGGTGTCAAACTCATAGCCGCCCAAGGAAGAACTTCTGGTGGAGGCCAAGCTTGTGCCGTAAGGGCGAGTCAGCTTAAGCCCGAACTGAGGTTAGAATAGGAGGAAGAGGATGAGGAGATGAGTAGAGGAATAGAGTGTAGGCGTTAGCGGAAGGCCACACGCAGAGCCTAAGGGACGAATCCCAACTGCAAGTAAAAGAGCTCCCCGAGTGGAGAAGAGTGGTCTTAAGTAGGGACGGTTGCGGTGTGGATCGGGGGTCCTGGGCGGCTCCCTCGGCTAAGGCGGGACCTGGTGTGTTGTGTCGCTGTAGGTCGAGGATTGGTGATTTTTAGCAAAGCGCTGCAGCCGTATTAGGAGAGTAGAGGCACCTTGCTTGTTTAGAAGGCTAAGAAGTGTGTTATAGCGGTAGGCACCGTCATCCGCTCGAACTTTCCACAAGTCTCATGGGACAAACCGACGGCGACGAAAGGATAAGTGTGGCGCTAGAGGAGAATCTCAAGACGGTTTTCTAAACTCTCGGACCTGACAAAAAAGCTATAGTAGGTTGTTTCTTACTTGACCATATATTGGTGCTCCTCCAAGAGTACACATACCGATCTGATTTTTCTTGTGTCGGTCACCGGCATAGTCGGCATCGGCATATCTTAGAGTTAATGTGTTGATCTGGTGTATGCTTGAACATCGATCACGTGTACATAGTGCCTTTAAGGTATCGAATATACGCTTACAGACATCCAAAGGCTCACGTCCGATTCTCCAAGAATTGTGAGCGAGGCCGACTTCAAAAGATATATCTGGTCTCGTAAAATTGCATAAATATATTAGTGCCAACAAAATGGAGCTAGCGACATTTCTAGCTTTTCTTCAATTTGTTTTGGGACTCATATATAGGTAAGCCTAACACCACTTGCAAAAGGTGTGGGTGCAGCTTTGCATCCTCAAGTCCAAATTTAGCTAAACTCTCCTTAATATACTTGGTTTGAACTATACTTAGAGTCTTATTACCTCTATTTATAATATTAACACCAAGTGCATATGTCATTTCTCCTAGATCGGACATCTCAAATAGAGTCCTAAGCCATGCTTTAGTTTCGCTAGGAGAGTGAGGGAGTTTGTTGCCATAAAAACATCATCAACATAAAGTAGAAGATAAAATATATCATTGCGGATATTAGGATGTACATACAAGCATCACCGGCTTTGCTTAAATCCTCTCCCAATAAGTTGTACATGTATGGTTAAATTCCAATTCTTGCTGTTGCTTAAGGCCATACAAACCTTTGATGAGTCGGCATACCCAATCTTCTTTGCCTTTGACTTGAACCCTCGGGTTGTCTCATGTATATTTCTCTTCTTAGCCCATACAAATATCTTGTCTTAACATCCATCATGTGGAGTTCAAGATCATGTTGGGCACATAAGGCAAATATCATTCAAGTGTGGCAAATTTACTTGGGGCATAAGTGGCCCAAGGTATGTAATCTAGACCAGAATTGTGTAAAACCTCGCTACTAGGCGTGCCTTATACCTTTCTATAGAACCATCTCCTTTTCTTTTAATTTTGAATACCCATTTGCTGGTTACTATCTTCCTACCCCTAGGTGGTTTGACCAATTCCCATGTAGAGTTATTAACTAGGGAATTATATTCGATCTCACTACCTTCCATAAGTCTTTTCGGAGAAGAGAAAGCTTGTTTTAAGGTAAGAGGTTCTTCCGGGTCTATAGTTGCCTTGTAGACTTGAGAATAAAGTGATATAGGGGTATAGGATCATCAAAACAGCTAGGTATCCTAAAGGAGGTTCCTTCCAACTGCAGGACCGAGATAGTAGGTCGGGATCTAAGGTTGTACCTTTGTGCTGCATCATCCACGGGAGGCGGGATCAGCACGGGATCTGCTGGCTCCACAATGTCATCCTCCGGGTCATCAAACTCATCATCATGAGTGTCAAGCGCGCCTCTGGGATGTCAACATCGTCGTTGAGTTGTACCAGTTGTGGAATAGATGCTAACTCCTCCTCCTCCGCATAATAGGTTCAACTAAAGGAACACGAGAAGCGGGAATGGGAAATGGAGTGAAATAATCGTATCATCAAAAATAAGAAGGGTCAATGGTCTCATCAAGAGGAGGACCAAGCCTATCGATCACCTGTGGGGAAAAGAGGTAAGACTCATGAAAAGTAACACTCGGGCGTATAAAAGTTGCCTTGTAGAAGGGTTGAACAATTTGTACCCTTTGATACCTTCGGTAGCCAATGAAGTGTACTTTGGGATCCAACTTCTTGCTTTGGGAATAAAAACATATGGGATCCAAAAATTCAAGGTGGTCAATAGAAGGCTTCTTGCCAATGAATGCTTCATATGGAGTCATACCTTGAACTGCGATGTAGGCAATCGATTCATGAGATAGGTTCTTTAGGAGGGCCTCACCCAATAAGCCTTAGATAACTTAGCTTGTACCAATAAGCAACCTTGATCTCTTGAGGCGTAGATTCTTGTTCTCGGCGCCATTTTGTTGAGAGTGTAGACAAGCAGTTGTTGAGCTATACCTTCACTCGACAAAATCCTCAAATTCGATGATGTAAACTCTCCACCATTGTCGGAGCGTAAGGTCTTGAGTTTGTGATCGTAAGTCTCTCCCCATTTCATGTAGTCCTTGAAGAAGTGAAAGGCATCACTCTTGTTTTTCGGGATGTAGGAAAAGACAAAGCGAGAGAAATCATCATGAAGGTCAAAAATATCTACTACCACTAAAGGAGGGTGTAGACAAGGGTCCACAAATGTGTGCACTATCTCTAAAGGTGACTTGGCCCTTTGTGGAGATTTATTTTGAAAGGCTCTTGATGTCGCGTGAGGACACAAGATTCGCACCAAGGTAGGTGTTCAACCTTTGCAAGGCAAGGGTTCTATATAAAGCTCCTTAGACATTTGGATTAATTTTTGACTATTAGGATGACCAAGGCGACAATGCCAAAGCATGGTTTGGGTAGGTGTCATTGGGTTTGGAATGGCAACATTAGCGAATGGGTGGCTCCCACTTGTCGACAATCTATAGAGACCATCATCTAAAGTGCTGCAGATTGTATAGTTTCTATCACTTATGAAAGAGAAACTATCATAAAGGATCACTGCAGTGTGTTCTTGACAAAGACTTGCGGTGATACTAGATTCTTGCACATTGAAGGAACATGGAGGACTTGATGAAGATGAAGAACGAATCACACTTGAATACAACCGAACCAACCGCAATGGGTAGGTTGTGATCATCTCCAGGAGACGGGGTGTGGTGAGTAAGACTCAAAAGAGTTTCATTGTAACAAATATGTGAAGTAGCTCCCTCTAAGTACCATGAGGTATTGGAGGGCTTGGAAGAAGCACGTGAGCACTGGAGTTGAGGAAGATTGTTTCTTGTTGCAATGTTAGCTCCGGTGGGGCCTCGAGGTTCCCATTCTTCTTCTTCGACAATCCTTTTCCATGTGATTTGGATTCGCACCAATTACATATAATCCCGATCTTCTTGTTACCTCTTGCGGTGTTGAAGAAGATGCCTCTCCATCATGGAAAGTATGCAGGATATGGGGTCGGAAAGTAGAACCTCGGCCTCCCCTCGTCCTCTTCCTCTACCCTTTGTGAATACATCACCGCTTGTTGGCTGGAGTGATGATGACGTCCCTTGCCTCCTCCTGTAGCAATGCTCCAATAAGTTCGGAACACGATGTCGGCTCTTCATTTGGATCTTCATCTGCAGCTTTTCGACATTGCGAATCATCATTTTGAGTTGTAATGAAAGCCCTATAAGAAGGTGGCAATGAAGATAAGAGAATGACGTAAGCCTCCATCTCGAGATAGGTACGCCATTGAAGATTCCAAATGGGATCGTGCGAAATGCATTAACATGATGTTCGATGGTGTCGGACTCCTTCATTGAGAGGTTGCGGAAGTTACGTGAAGTGCAACAATACTCATTACATCTCGAGATGAATATAATTGAGCAAGGTGAGTCCACATATCCTTGGAGGTCTTTGCGTGTGCGACATGTCTCACCATATGTTGAGAAAGTCCGACCAATAAATCTTGTGCCTTCTAAGGCGTCCGGAAGGTTGAAGTTCACGTTCAAATCGGGCGTGTGGCCTTGGAATTGATCCATCGACGATGCCCCAAAGGTCTCTTTGCCGCAAAGCTCTCGCATTCTCAATGACCGATGTCATAATCCCTTCCATTGAATCTATCTTTCTCTTTGAACTCACCATAATGATAATGCAATGAAGTGTTAGCATTATCATTACCCAATGGGGAATTAGCAGTTGTTCTTCATCATTGATCACTCCAGCCATTGTAGGTGATTTAGAGGACTAGGCCTCGCATCTGACCTCGATCTTCTCTATTGCAGCGAAACTCTTCTCTTGCATCATAATCGATTCGGATGATGATAGCATGCTCTCAAATCTCGCATTATCAACCTTAGAGAGAATAGACAATTTTGTCCTTAATTCAGATAATTCTCCTTAAGATCAAAGGATTGGATTCTAAGAGTTGCTAATTGACTATCAATTTCTTGAAATCTAAGAGTTTCTATGCTATTTTTGTCTTGAGACTAGAAGATAAAGGAGTACTAATACCGATTCAAATTTGGGATATGTTGGAGAGCTAATTCTAATGCCTTGACGTGAATTGGACTAAAACTTCTAGCAAATCTCTAGCTAGCTTGATAAACTTCCCTTGATCCGGTTTAGAAATTAAAATAGATGCAATGAAGTTTGCTATACAAGAGGAGGTTTCTATCTCTCTCTCTCTATAGCTTGTTGTCTTCTATTGCTTCTATGTGTTGGGCTCCTAATTTGTTCTTGTTGTCTTGCGGACTACTTCTCTTCTTAACTCTATGCCTCCTTCTAAGGAACACAAATCCATGGAGGAAGAACAAAGAATTAGTGCATAAAAGCATTGTTAAAAGAGAAATGTTAGCATAAAAAGAATGCATGCAAAGATAGCAATTCTAGGATAAACACGATCCATCTAGGCAAATGCTAGATTAGGAAGTGTCTCCTAGATAAGCTACTTAGATGCATGAGGATGCACAAGCAAACAAAGAGCAAGTGTGCTCTGATACCATGATGAGAATCATACACAAGCTCTAGCAATATGTGTTGCATTACATTTGATAGAAAGTACATGCCTTATATAGAAGGCTAGAAGTGGTTATAACCACCTAGTGGTTGTAACAAATAACCACTTAAGTAACCAACTGAAGAAAACTACTTAATGCCCTATCCAAATAAATAAATCATTAAGTTCTAGGTGCCCTAGTGAAGAGTGCCCTAATAGTGACCTATTTCATCATGTTAGACGCTCACCTTTAGGTCTTGTTATCATAGCTCTTTATGTTGATGATCTAGCCATCTTTTCTGACAATCTAGAGGTTCTCAAGCATGCCAAGTCAGGGCTGAGCTCCGAATTCCACATGACTGACAATGGCATCCTAGAGTATTGTCTTGGTGTTCAAGTTAAACATGATGCAGAAAAATAGACCATCGCCATCCATCAAGCCAAGTATGTCGATGATGTTCTCACCAGGTTCCACATGGAGAATTGCAAGCCGATTGATACTCCTTTACAAGCTGGTGTGAAGTTGACCAAGGCTATGTCACCTCAAGACGATGCTGCTAGGGCTGAAATGAAAGCTCAACCTTATTGTCAAGCTACAGGCTCTATTCAAAGACCTAAGTGCACTCTCACCACGATATTGCTTTCTCGGCTTCTCACACTTCTCGCCTTTATGTCCCCTAGTCCTACTCATTGATCCTCCTGAAAGGATATTAAGATATCTCCGCTACTCGGCCGAGGCATGTTACCATGGAAAGCATTCACTACAATCTTTGTAATTTGGTGATGCATTAGACAGGATCCCGATTCTAAATCGATACTGAGTTTTGCTTTTTTAAATGCTGAGTTGGCGATCCTAAAGCATCACATTTGCTCTAAGTTCAACCGAATCTGAGTATATAGCTGCTGCTACCGCTGCCAAGGAAGCTATGTGGTTCTGTCGTCTTCTTCGTGAAATTGGTTTTCCTCATGATGGTCCCGTTCGACTGATGTGTGACAATTAATCCACAATTGCGCTTTCTCAAAACTCAAGATCTCACGATCGGTCAAAACTCCTCGAGATGCGCTTTTACTTCCTTCGTGAGAAGGTGGAAAATGGAGAATTATCTTTAGCTTACACTCCTACGAGTGATCAGTGGGCTGATGTTCTTACTAAAGCCATGCCGAAGCCCAAGCACGAAATCTGCTGTAGTGGATTGGGGATGACATTAGCTGATGGTTCATAGCTCATCCATAGTCTAGCTTAAGGGGGCGTGTTAGGAATAACGATCCGTTAGCATAAGCCAGCCTAGCTTGAACAGACACGACGTTTCCTGGACAATCTTCTTATGCCTGGACAATGTCATTTCTCTATACACTATTTTCAATTCAACGTCTTCCCTTTTAGTCATGGCAGCCCTCGCCCTCTGTTGCCGAGTAAGGGGATCAGCATCCCCAGCTGCAACATCCAAATGCGCCTTCTTCAAGTCACATCCTACCCATGTGGCAGGCAAGACTGAATCAGGCATGGAGTCCATGCTGGGATGACAAGCCTCATGTAGCGTAATCCTCCTCTCCTCCTCAGCCGAGGTGCCAAAATGGCTGTCCCGTTAGGCTTGGAGGTGGAGGTGTTGCCAAGCCTAGGCTCCCCTGGCCGAGTGTAAGTGCTGCCAGCCGCTTCCAATGCAGAATCTTGTCGTTAGCCGCCCTTGGCCTTGGCCCCATTCCACTGCGATCGACCCTTCGATGCATTCAACCGCCAGTAGCTGTGGAGTCCTGAAGGTGTGGACTATCCTTGCTGATATCCGCACTCCGAATGCTTTTGGAAATAGATTGTAACCAAATGGCTAGTCTTGTTGCAATGGGAACAATGCAAACCTTCCACAGAAGCTCACGAGCCAAATGATCCGGGTTGCCATAGCGATTGCACAGCGCTGTGGAGGTGGCTATGGCTGCGACTTGATTGGCCTCGAATGGGCTTGGAAACCCTTGATCCCTCGCCTCCAGATGTGTTCCCCTTGCTGGAAAACATGCTTTGATAGTGCGTGAAGGCCTTGGAGTGTCGAGAAGCATACGCTGAAAATGCGATTTCCGTTCCGCCTTCATGGACCTATTCCGTGTATGTCTCATACCGTCCACCAAAGAGGTGACAAGTTGAAAGTGGAACAATGGATCCCCTCCAATGCCAGTAAGAAACTTCTCGGCCGCCTTGGTCAATCAACATCCCAAAGGCCTTCTTGCGCTGAGCCTCATTTAGGTCATCCGGAGCCCTCACCTTCTTGCGAGTGAAACTGGCCAGCTCAGCTATTTTCTCATGAGTCTTGAGCGGAAACGCCTTCTCAAGGATGGCCATGAACTCCTCCACCGAATTGAAGTACTTGGGAGTTTGGATGAACTCCGGGACCCCAATCGTGGCTGCCACCCTCTCAGCAGCAGTCAGACTCACCACGGATGGTGGCTGAACGGTGGCTGCGACTGTCCCAGTAGCAATCTTAGCCTGGTGGGCACTCACAACCATGGCCAACTTGCCATTGTAGGCAAGCTGCAGCACTCCTTGAAACTGGGGATTCACGGTTCGCCTGCGTAAGTAGAGGAAGCAAGGGGAGAGGAAGATCATACAATGCCGCTTGGAACATAGTTTGCCAGCATTTGGGTGTTTTTTCATGACAAGCAATTGTTTCAATTTTTTGGGAAAAAGCCCTTCCTTAAAGAAATAGTGCTTTACAGACGCAGACGCATTGGAGGATGGCGACTTCCGTAATTTCACGATCATGACAAAACAAATTTCTAGGAATAGGGTCTCTCAACGTCAAAAAAACATATTTGGATATGCTACGCTTGCTTCAACACTCAACATAAAAAAGTCCAGGGCACAAGTCCATGACGACTGACAAAGGCTTCAACCTAGCAGATAAAGCTGTCATCCCTTCCTGTAATTCATGAGAAATCACCCGAGACACATTCTAGCAATAAAACATAACCTTCTTCACATTATCCTTCAGGGCAGGCAATGGGCGTACTAGACCAGCAGCAACCACCCGGGTGGTGCGAGAGCTTGAGCTCCCTGTAGCCAGATTCCTGCTACTAGTAGGACCCACACCACTGGTTACGGAGCCACTGTCTGATGCTTCAGGCTCCATGTAAAATCGTGCCCGGAAAGCTGCCAGGTGTGCATAGTAAGCAGGAGGAACTGCAGGACAAATAGAGGATTATCAACTTGCAAGCATCAAAAACCACGCAAGCCAAGCACTATGAAGCAGAGCACATTCGTTCCAACAAGGGTTGCAGCCGCCTACCAATAGAAACAGATCGAGTGCACCGCGCATACCTGTAATACAGCCCACACACTGCTGAAAACTGTGAACGCTGCTAAACCTGAACAGTCAAAACACTTCCAGAAGATGACCATGTGCTTGCTTGTAACCCTACGATGAACTTACGTGTAACAGAGATTGTTAGTGAGGGACTGGATGCTATCTGCAGTAAAGTTATTTTCATCCCACAGCACATGGTAGTGGGCTGGTCTGCTTGTTCCCTGCGGACAATAGAAAACAACAGGCGTATGTGTAAACATCACACACCTCAGAACACCGAGGTTAAGTAGCTTGCAAAAGGACAAATTGCATTTCAGCGACCTGTATGCCTGCATGACTGCAAAGGTAAAAGTCAAATTCTGTAGGATGACAGATCTTTGAGTCCACGACTGTACCTGCGCAGTTGAGTAAAACAGAAAGCAACTCCCATCAAAATCAAATGGAAGAGATTAACAAGCGTTCCCAACACAGACCTCGGGCTCTGAAACTCACATCTATCTGCCAGCATATCAGATACCAGAGAGCCAAACCTGGAAGGATGTTCCCACTTTTATCAGTTGTATTGCGATCGTTGTGGTTACTGGCAAACAGACGGGTATGGTGCCTCTTTTGGACCACAACAAAAGTAACAGGCGGTTGATAACCTTGCTCCAGGGAAGCACAAGCCTGCATGCGACAAAACACATGATTTGTCAGACATTAAATAATCAGGGGAGGCCCCAAGCAGAACATTCAGGACTATCCTCACCTTGCGAATGGCATCCAGTTCATAAAGAAGAACCTGGTAGAACTGGCCCTCACTAACACCATCTCTGCAGGACAAGATTATTGAGGTCTTAAAAGCCAGTATTGACCCAATTACCACAATTACAAAAGAATCAAACCAAACACCTGTAAAATATTATCCTGAGCGGCTTTTGTCCTGTCGCTCGGTGGAAGGCAACAAGTAGCTCCCTGTAGATCAACACAATATAAGGGAAACGAAGGAGATTGTATCGTGCTTTCAAGCTCTGGAAGAAAACCATCAATAGCAAGAGAAGCTTTTGCAGGTCCATCAAGGACCTCCAGATGGACCCCGTCTGGTTCAGAAAGTACTTGATCATTCCACCAGAGCATGGGCCCCGCTTTGGATCAACCCAAGATTTGAACAGGTCCTGGATCAACTCTTGCCTGTGTGCTTGAGCACACACTAAGCCTGCATACTTTGTGACCTCTGGCCAATCCTGTGATGCAACTACCTGCAGATTTTCAAACACAGGGACCAATAGAGCTTGAGGATGAATTTAAAGTGCACGACCAGGGCCTCAATACATAGAGAAATGTCATGGTCCAAACTGACAGCTGCAATAGATGGGCTTGAGTCTTCTCCAGGATGAGGATGGGTAACATCTGCCCCAAAAATGATAGTGGGAATATCGCTCACTAAGGGAATCCTCCTTGAAATAGCATCTACCAACACTGTGTTTCTACCACCAACCTACAACAAAAGTTACAACCCAATGAAGTTAAAAAGTGGGTCATCAATCTGACCCGTTCAAAATAAGACAAGCAAAGCACCAAGCTCAACTTGACACCTTCGGCATTCAGCATTTATCATGCAAGCCAGATATCTACCTTCACATTAATTTTTAGTGCCACATTTGCGAGGTACTGCTTGCTCATCTTGAAAACGTGCTTTGTCAAGCAACACTGTGAGATAACACCAAGATCTGTTTCACAGATTCTCTTTAAATCACCTGCAGTGAGAGATGTCAACAATCCACAAGTCACTTTAAACCCTCACAGGATAATCTCATTGTACTCAAAGGTTCTTAGACCACCTCCTTCAAATTCAGTGGCATACAACGAGCTTCAACAACTGAATCAATACCGTAGAGAGCACCATTGTTGTCAGGGAGAATGACCACAAGGAGCTCCAGGTCTTTGCCTTTTAGTTTCATTTGGGCATCCCGATACAGAGCTTTTAAGCTTCGGTCTACTTGATCCGGACGGGCCATGTGAACTGGCAAAACTGGTTCACTCTGGAATGCCTGTACACATGTTCTTACGCCACAAATCAAAACACCGGACATATGACAATAGTTATTTAACATGCAGGCGTACAAGTATTCCCAAAGCCAGGTGAAAATAGTGAAATGCATGAGCAGTCTTCTAGTTCTTACCATGCCAGAAGTCAGACACATTTGTGCAAGCTCGATGCAAAATCCGCGGGCAACATTTTCTTGCACACTCCGGGAGAAGTTGATGCAAGCCCAAAAGTTTACAACACCTCCATTCACCATCTTCTGCACTTCCCAGAAGAACAGTGAGTAGAAAAAACCCGATAAGTCCTCTGTTAATCAGTCTGTTGTTACCTTGTTCATCATGTTCCATTGACCAACTTGAGGCAAACAATCCTTCTCTCGCCCGGTATCATGATATTTGAGCTGTACTCGTACAATAACAACAATCAGGTACATTACTTCACACTTTCAAGTGTAATTCCCAGGCACAAGTAGAAACTGACCCGTGGAGGGGGTAGAATACGAGCTTCCACTGAAGCAAGCTTGTCACTTATTTTGATGCCAAATTCACAGGCATAGGGATCTCTGTCATAAGCATTGTGATGGACTGTCTGCATACAGATAAGTAATTGTGCATGTCACAAGCCATTGGCCACACAGACCTAAGCTAAAGCAGTAGGGCAAGCAGCCAATATATAATGATTAGGAGGATAAGACAGGCCTGCACAATGTCCATCTCCCTGTCCTTTGGCCGCTGACATGTAACTTTCAATAGTGCAGTGATTTGTCTCTCATTCAACCGTTTGGAAAATCGCTGCCCTTCTACAATCTTACAAACCTGAATATTTTACAAGAAACAGAATTTCAGCCTACTCAAAACACACCAAGAAAACCCTCACAGGATAATCTCATTGTACTCAAAGGTTCTTAGACCACCTCCTTCAAATTCAGTGGCATACAACGAGCTTCAACAACTGAATCAATACAGAGAGCACCATTGTTGTCAGGAGAATGACCACAAGGAGCTCCAGGTCTTTGCCTTTTAGTTTCATTTGGGCATCCCGATACAGAGCTTTTAAGCTTCGTCTACTTGATCCGGACGGGCCATGTGAACTGGCAAAACTGGTTCACTCTGGAATGCCTGTACACATGTTCTTACGCCACAAATCAAAACACCGGACATATGACAATAGTTATTTAACATGCAGGCGTACAAGTATTCCCAAAGCCAGGTGAAAATAGTGAAATGCATGAGCAGTCTTCTAGTTCTTACCATGCCAGAAGTCAGACACATTTGTGCAAGCTCGATGCAAAATCCGCGGGCAACATTTTCTTGCACACTCCGGGAGAAGTTGATGCAAGCCCAAAAGTTTACAACACCTCCATTCACCATCTTCTGCACTTCCCAGAAGAACAGTGAGTAGAAAAAACCCGATAAGTCCTCTGTTAATCAGTCTGTTGTTACCTTGTTCATCATGTTCCATTGACCAACTTGAGGCAAACAATCCTTCTCTCGCCCGGTATCATGATATTTGAGCTGTACTCGTACAATAACAACAATCAGGTACATTACTTCACACTTTCAAGTGTAATTCCCAGGCACAAGTAGAAACTGACCCGTGGAGGGGGTAGAATACGAGCTTCCACTGAAGCAAGCTTGTCACTTATTTTGATGCCAAATTCACAGGCATAGGGATCTCTGTCATAAGCATTGTGATGGACTGTCTGCATACAGATAAGTAATTGTGCATGTCACAAGCCATTGGCCACAGACCTAAGCTAAAGCAGTAGGGCAAGCAGCCAATATATAATGATTAGGAGGATAAGACAGGCCTGCACAATGTCCATCTCCCTGTCCTTTGGCCGCTGACATGTAACTTTCAATAGTGCAGTGATTTGTCTCTCATTCAACCGTTTGGAAAATCGCTGCCCTTCTACAATCTTACAAACCTGAATATTTTACAAGAAACAGAATTTCAGCCTACTCAAACACACCAAGAAAACACACAAAGGATGATGGGGCTCAGGACAGGGACACAGCCTGCAAGTCTTGATTGACGATCCAACCTCCAGCATGTGACAGATAAAGGCAGTACCTCCATAGGCAGGTAGTTCACACGCTGTTGATTTCCCACTTGCAAACATGGCAAAGATGGCCGTCGAATGATATAGCTGTAAGTTTCCTTAAAATACTCGGTGACAGATTTCATAGTTCCTCTTTCATCTACTGGAAAGCTGGACAAAACAAGCTGTCAGTCCTGCCACCACGAACTTCGCGAGATCAAACAAGGCAGGGGTACTCAAAAGACACGTCCTCACTATTCCAAAGGGCATATCCATTCTTATACAAGCACACCTTAAATCATGTGTTGCCTGAGCTGTTATGCCAGAGATACGGTATTTGCGGCGCATTGGCCCCCGATGAGTCACCTCCACTTTAATACCTCGAAGTGCTTTCTTGACCTGGAGGAAGCAAGTAGTCCCACAAAATTTCAGAAGTTCGAGCCCAAATCCTGACTTGATAATAGTACAACACCCCCATGGGATAGTACAATGAGCTCAGATTCAACAAGTGCTACTCAATAGAATGCTAGCTATGCGCATGAGAGATCTACTTGTAACACAACAGATAAGCTTCAGGGCTAAAGAAAGAAGGGGTGCCACCAAGCCATGGAGTTAAAAGTCCCCGATAAAATAAAAGGCTACTATGGGCAGCCGCAGCTCAGAATGGAAAAGGCTACTCAAACACAGGAGGACACCACGAAAGTAACAACCAGCAGACCAGATGAAGTTGCACAACTGCAGGACGCTATGGGCTAGATCAGTATGAGGGTGATAAGGACAAGCTGCCATCCAAGGCTTCAGCCCAAGCTGGTAGGCGCTATGGCAGAACTGCGACTATGATGTCCTCCCTAAAATAATATAGAAGAGGAATTTCAAGGACGGGGTCAAACTTTAAAACACCTGGCACGCAGAGCTATGATACCTTAATCCGGTCTGCATCCGTCAAAGGTCTTGACAAATCCCGATTCAGAATCTGAGCCACGAAATCAGTAATAGGCAGTGGCTCAATGAAGGCAGTAGACGACATGTCTGCACCACCAAAAAGTTGATTTTAACACCTGGTTGCCTTCACTCTGCAGCTAACAACCGAAGGGAAGGATAGCATGCCTCACAAGACGAAGGCACAATATAAAATACTCGCAAAAGCAAGGCTGAAGATATTCCTCACCAATATTGAGAGACAAACCCATCTGAGTAGGCCGAATGCTTTGATAAAAACCACGCCAACTTTCCAGACCATCTCCCAAAGGTTGTCGATGTCCTAAATGTGGTGAATAGAATGATCGGCCAACTGGGGAGTATCTACAGTCAGACAAAATGGGTGAGGCAGCTTAGACTGGCCTAACACTGCTGCAGATGAACGAATTAACGTCATCACAGGAAAAGGCATACCGATGAGTGGGAAGTTCTCGCAAAACTATGTCGAGCACCTGCAAAGCTTCCTGTGGTGCATCTGCTTGTCTACCTTGCAGGAATTGCCCTAAATGGTGCAGATCTGCCCTGGCTGCGAGCTTCAGCACAACCCTAAACGACCTCTCCCTTCTGCAAAAGACAGGATAGAAGCTATGACAACCTTCTAGCACAAAGGAAACAAGAGAGCTTCAACCAATAGATACAAACCTTTGAGTATTAGTACCATCCTCTTCATCTACTGGAAAGCTGGACAAAATAAGCTGTCAGTCCTGCCACCACGAACTTCGCGAGATCAAACAAGGCAGGGGTACTCAAAGACACGTCCTCACTATTCCAAAGGGCATATCCATTCTTATACAAGCACACCTTAAATCATGTGTTGCCTGAGCTGTTATGCCAGAGATACGGTATTTGCGGCGCATTGGCCCCCGATGAGTCACCTCCACTTTAATACCTCAAGTGCTTTCTTGACCTGGAGGAAGCAAGTAGTCCCACAAAATTTAGTTCGAGCCCAAATCCTGACTTGATAATAGTACAACACCCCCATGGATAGTACAATGAGCTCAGATTCAACAAGTGCTACTCAATAGAATGCTAGCTATGCATGAGAGATCTACTTGTAACACAACAGATAAGCTTCAGGGCTAAAGAAAGAAGGTGCCACCAAGCCATGGAGTTAAAAGTCCCCGAGAAATAAAAAAGGCTACTATGGGCAGCCGCAGCTCAGAATGGAAAAGGCTACTCAAACACAGGAGGACACCACTAAAGTAACAACCAGCAGACCAGATGAAGTTGCACAACTGCAGGACGCTATGGGCTAGATCAGTATGAGGGTGATAAGGACAAGCTGCCATCCAAGGCTTCAGCCCAAGCTGGTAGGCGCTATGGCAGAACTGCATACTATGATGTCCTCCTAAAATAATATAGAAGAGGAATTTCAAGGACGGGGTCAAACTTTAAAACACCTGGCACGCAGAGCTATGATACCTTAATCCGGTCTGCATCCGTCAAAGGTCTTGACAAATCCCGATTCAGAATCTGAGCCACGAAATCAGTAATAGGCAGTGGCTCAATGAAGGCAGTAGACGACATGTCTGCACCACCAAAAAGTTGATTTTAACACCTGGTTGCCTTCACTCTGCAGCTAACAACCGAAGGGAAGGATAGCATGCCTCACAAGACGAAGGCACAATATAAAATACTCGCAAAAGCAAGGCTGAAGATATTCCTCACCAATATTGAGAGACAAACCCATCTGAGTAGGCGAATGCTTTGATAAAACCACGCCAACTTTCCAGACCATCTCCCAAAGGTTGTCGATGTCCTAAATGTGGTGAATAGAATGATCGGCCAACTGGGGAGTATCTACAGTCAGACAAAATGGGTGAGGCAGCTTAGACTGGGCCTAACACTGCTGCAGATGAACGAATTAACGTCATCACAGGAAAAAGGCATACCGATGAGTGGGAAGTTCTCGCAAAACTATGTCGAGCACCTGCAAAGCTTCCTGTGGTGCATCTGCTTGTCTACCTTGCAGGAATTGCCCTAAATGGTGCAGATCTGCCCTGGCTGCGAGCTTCAGCACAACCCTAAACGACCTCTCCCTTCTGCAAAAGACAGGATAGAAGCTATGACAACCTTCTAGCACAAAGGAAACAAGAGAGCTTCAACCAATAGATACAAACCTTTGAGTATTAGTACCATCCTCTTCATCTAGGAGGTTCACGTGAAATTCCTTCGATTGGAATGGTAGAGGGCCAGCTGTGTAAAGGCTTTTCCGTCCGTCATATACAGGTAAACGCTGACCCAGAGCCGAATCCTTGTGGGTGCTGACTAGAACCTTCATTACAGCCCTATTCACCCCACGGGATGTCACCTCCGGCGTAATCGAAACCTGGACAGGTGAACAGTCAGAGAAAATGGGTTCCGAAGGTCCGATAGATTCGATGACACAAAGTAGAGTCATGAAAAAGCGTCCTTACATCATACTGGTGCAGATCTTTATCAGGCAACTCCGCAAAGAAATGATTCGCCTTGACAACACACTTGATACCTGAGCGGCCCTTTCCTGGCCGCAAAGGAAACCTCAGTGACTTGCTGGACACAGGTGGGGCCTGCACATGAGTGGGCGAAGATGGAGCGGATGCTTCTGACGCTCCTGAAGCCGCAAGTCATTCATGCGCCTAGCACTGTAGCCCCAGCATTCACAAAGCTGCTTGCTGGCGATGTTGAGGGTTCCGCGAGAGACAGAGTCAGGCATCGATTCAAAAGGAGGTCCAGTGGAAGCTTTAGCAACAGGCTGCAAAGCCTTCGGCGCCTTCAGCAAGTCTCGATCAGCAGTGCAGGCTGTCCCAGAAATGGAAACTGCTTCTTGAGAGTTCTGCGGCGGGTAATATCCCAGGCTAGGCACTCCAGCGGGACCTAGAAGGAGGTGCGCCCTTCCCTGTACTGGACCGCCACCGGCCCCAGATCGAATCGCCCCCTATTCATCCGCCCCATCTCAAGTATTTCGACAGCCTCCCTCGGTGGCACATTTGCCGAGGGCTGTGAAGTGACCTGAAGACCCTGTGCCTGCTCTTCACCGTCTTTCGGAGTTTTGCGCTTCCTAGGCATTGCGTACGCCTCAAACGCGAAGGTGTTTGTGCTCAACAAATGAAACCGCAACAGTATTCTCCCCAAGGTTGCACCTTGGGAAGCGCAGTTACAAGCTCAACGCGCCATCCCCTGACGTTACAAAGCCCGTAGGTAGCCCTCCAAAGCCTGCCAGTATGGAGTGCACTCTGCCAGCGCCGTGCCTATAGATAGATTCTAGTCGGCGGCCGCAGAGCTCCAGATTTGTAACGGCGGCCGCAGAGCTCCGGATTTGTAACGGCCTCGTAGGGTATTCACGGTGAAGATATTGGTCGGACACCAATTGTACCAATTGTTGATTTTAACACCTGGTTGCCTTCACTCTGCAGCTAACAACCGAAGGGAAGGATAGCATGCCTCACAAGACGAAGGCACAATATAAAATACTCGCAAAAGCAAGGCTGAAGATATTCCTCACCAATATTGAGAGACAAACCCATCTGAGTAGGCCGAATGCTTTGATAAAAACCACGCCAACTTTCCAGACCATCTCCCAAAGGTTGTCGATGTCCTAAATGTGGTGAATAGAATGATCGGCCAACTGGGGAGTATCTACAGTCAGACAAAATGGGTGAGGCAGCTTAGACTGGGCCTAACACTGCTGCAGATGAACGAATTAACGTCATCACAGGAAAAAGGCATACCGATGAGTGGGAAGTTCTCGCAAAACTATGTCGAGCACCTGCAAAGCTTCCTGTGGTGCATCTGCTTGTCTACCTTGCAGGAATTGCCCTAAATGGTGCAGATCTGCCCTGGCTGCGAGCTTCAGCACAACCCTAAACGACCTCTCCCTTCTGCAAAGACAGGATAGAAGCTATGACAACCTTCTAGCACAAAGGAAACAAGAGAGCTTCAACCAATAGATACAAACCTTTGAGTATTAGTACCATCCTCTTCATCTAGGAGGTTCACGTGAAATTCCTTGATTGGAATGGTAGAGGGCCAGCTGTGTAAAGGCTTTTCCGTCCGTCATATACAGGTAAACGCTGACCCAGAGCCGAATCCTTGTGGGTGCTGACTAGAACCTTCATTACAGCCCTATTCACCCCACGGGATGTCACCTCCGGCGTAATCGAAACCTGGACAGGTGAACAGTCAGAGAAAATGGGTTCCGAAGGTCCGATAGATTCGATGACACAAAGTAGAGTCATGAAAAAGCGTCCTTACATCATACTGGTGCAGATCTTTATCAGGCAACTCCGCAAAGAAATGATTCGCCTTGACAACACACTTGATACCTGAGCGGCCCTTTCCTGGCCGCAAAGGAAACCTCAGTGACTTGCTGGACACAGGTGGGGCCTGCACATGAGTGGGCGAAGATGGAGCGGATGCTTCTGACGCTCCTGAAGCCGCAAGTCATTCATGCGCCTAGCACTGTAGCCCCAGCATTCACAAAGCTGCTTGCTGGCGATGTTGAGGGTTCACGCGAGAGACAGAGTCAGGCATCGATTCAAAAGGAGGTCCAGTGGAAGCTTTAGCAACAGGCTGCAAAGCCTTCGGCGCCTTCAGCAAGTCTCGATCAGCAGTGCAGGCTGTCCCAGAAATGGAAACTGCTTCTTGAGAGTTCTGCGGCGGGTAATATCCCAGGCTAGGCACTCCAGCGGGACCTACAGAAGGAGGTGCGCCCCTTCCCTGTACTGGACCGCCACCGGCCCCAGATCGAATCGCCCCCCTATTCATCCGCCCCATCTCAAGTATTTCGACAGCCTCCCTCGGTGGCACATTTGCCGAGGGCTGTGAAGTGACCTGAAGACCCTGTGCCTGCTCTTCACCGTCTTTCGGAGTTTTGCGCTTCCTAGGCATTGCGTACGCCTCAAACGCGAAGGTGTTTGTGCTCAACAAATGAAACCGCAACAGGTATTCTCCCCAAGGTTGCACCTTGGGAAGCGCAGTTACAAGCTCAACGCGCCATCCCTGACGTTACAAAGCCCGTAGGTAGCCCTCCAAAGCCTGCCAGTATGGAGTGCACTCTGCCAGCGCCGTGCCTATAGATAGATTCTAGTCGGCGGCCGCAGAGCTCCAGATTTGTAACGGCGGCCGCAGAGCTCCGGATTTGTAACGGCCTCGTAGGGTATTCACGGTGAAGATATTGGTCGGACACCAATTGTACCAATTGTTGATACGGCCGATTGTAAAAACTTTGCCCTAAGTACCGCAAACTGTCTCCCGGCGCGCTCGACCTTCTACAGACACACGCGAGTTAACCCCAGAGGGCGGAGGGTTTTCCCAATTCCGACAGACATCTACTGATAATTAATTAGAGGAAAATGCAATCCCCGACGTGGTCACCATTACAATTATCAAAGATAGTGATATGTCCTATTAGGGCCTGGTTTTTTAGAGAGGAAAGTGGAGATTTTATTAAAAAAGAAGAGAAGGGTTAGGGCCTGGTTTTTTAGACAGGAAAGTGGAGCCGCTCCACTTGTTTCCCCCGTTGCGAAGTTCCTTCATCCATGTCGCTTGGGGCATTCTCCAAGTCTAAGGCTCTTGGTTGGACCTGCATAAGGGCCTCCCTATCATCATCATGAGGTCCCAACATTCTTTATCAGGCAACTCCGCAAAGAAATGATTCGCCTTGACAACACTGATACCTGAGCGGCCCTTTCCTGGCCGCAAAGGAAACCTCAGTGACTTGCTGGACACAGGTGGGGCCTGCACATGAGTGGGCGAAGATGGAGCGGATGCTTCTTGACGCTCCTGAAGCCGCAAGTCATTCATGCGCCTAGCAATTGTAGCCCCAGCATTCACAAAGCTGCTTGCTGGCGATGTTGAGGGTTCCACGCGAGAGACAGAGTCAGGCATCGATTCAAAAGGAGGTCCAGTGGAAGCTTTAGCAACAGGCTGCAAAGCCTTCGGCGCCTTCAGCAAGTCTCGATCAGCAGTGCAGGCTGTCCCAGAAATGGAAACTGCTTCTTGAGAGTTCTGCGGCGGGTAATATCCCAGGCTAGGCACTCCAGCGGGACCTACAGAAGGAGGTGCTCCCTTCCCTGTACTGGACCGCCACCGGCCCCAGATCGAATCGCCCCCTATTCATCCGCCCCATCTCAAGTATTTCGACAGCCTCCCTCGGTGGCACATTTGCCGAGGGCTGTGAAGTGACCTGAAGACCCTGTGCCTGCTCTTCACCGTCTTTCGGAGTTTTGCGCTTCCTAGGCATTGCGTACGCCTCAAACGCGAAGGTGTTTGTGCTCAACAAATGAAACCGCAACAGGGTATTCTCCCCCAAGGTTGCACCTTGGGAAGCGCAGTTACAAGCTCAACGCGCCATCCCCGACGTTACAAAGCCCGTAGGTAGCCCCTCCAAAGCCTGCCAGTATGGAGTGCACTCTGCCAGCGCCGTGCCTATAGATAGATTCTAGTCGGCGGCCGCAGAGCTCCAGATTTGTAACGGCGGCCGCAGAGCTCCGGATTTGTAACGGCCTCGTAGGGTATTCACGGTGAAGATACTGGTCGGACACCAATTGTACCAATTGTTGATACGGCCGATTGTAAAAAACTTTGCCCTAAGTACCGCAAACCGTCTCCCGGCGCGCTCGACCTTCTACAGACACACGCGAGTTAACCCCAGAGGGCGGAGGGGTTTTCCCCAATTCCGACAGACATCTACTGATAATTAATTAGAGGAAAATGCAATCCCCGACGTGGTCACCATTACAATTATCAAAGATAGTGATATGTCCTATTAGGGCCTGGTTTTTTAGAGAGGAAAGTGGAGATTTTATTAAAAAAGAAGAGAAGGGTTAGGGCCTGGTTTTTTAGACAGGAAAGTGGAGCCGCTCCACTTGTTTCCCCCGTTGCGAAGTTCCTTCATCCATGTCGCTTGGGGCATTCTCCAAGTCTAAGGCTCTTGGTTGGACCTGCATAAGGGCCTCCCTATCATCATCATGAGGTCCCAACATTCTTTTCTCAGCAACCCGCAATAATTCGTTAGTTGCCTTGAGTACCTTGTTGTGAAGATGGGCTGCAAATCGTTGTTGTGCCATCTCCAATTCTTTATAATCCTCAAGCCACACTCCCTGCTCACACTTACTTTTGTAAGCATCTCGCTCCAAGGTTAACTCCCCTACCCTGACGTGAAGAGCCACATTCTCCACTCTTTTCGTCTGCAGTTGGTGGATCAACTTCTCCTATAGGGCATAATTAGCCCAAAATCTCTGCTCCCTTACCACCAACATGTGCTGCACAACCGCCTCATGACGGTCTTCCTCTTCTGCTCTCTCCTTTTCTAACTCCCCTATCCTCCTAGGGAGTTGTGCATGCTCCTGCTGCTGTACTTCTCGCTCCATCTCCAATCTTCGGACAAAATGTGTCCGTTCTTCCAGCTCTTCCTCCTTTCGTTCCAACCTCCGGCGAATTTCCCCCAACTCCATTTCCAAGTCACGGATTTTCACAGCTTGTGTGGCCATGACCTGCTCATGTGCTTCTACTTGCCCTTGTGCTACCCTTATTTGCTGTTGGGACCTGTCTTGTTTCTTCCTCTGTTTGGTGCAGGTTAGCAAAACATTCTTCAATTAATTCCAGGTTGGTGTAAGACCAGTGCCTCCCATAACACCCACTCCAGCTGGATGTTCTCCTCTGCTGCCCAGGGCCTAAAGTCTGCAAGATCCCTGGAGGACATTTGGCCTCCATAGCACGTGAGCTGTGGCATGTCGACTTTCCATTTCCCGAAGCCTGCACCTCCTGCCTTAGAGTTTTTATCCTTCCCTGTGCCACCTCCCTTGGTGGACGTCCCATCCTTGGTAGCCACCTCCTTGCCCTTGGTCATGGGGCAATCTATGCGCCTACCTTCATGAACTTGTTCTCAAGGTGTAGTGCCACCATACTTATCCACCGTAGAAGTGATGAGCTGAAAATGGAACAAGGAGTCCCCTCCAACGCTGGAAATTTCTCCACGGCTTGATCCGTCAAGATGCCTCGCCTTTCTCAAGAACTCAGAATCTTCAAAAGTCATCCGTGACTGCTCTCCTTTCTTGCAAAGGACGCAAGCTTTGCAATTTTTTCGAGAGTCTTCAGCGGAAAGGCTTTTTCCAGAATCCTCATGAACACCTTGTCGCGGCCTGTGAGCATAGTGCATGCCTAGCCTCGCCACAAAGCTAAGTCCTTTCTAAGCATCACCGCTCAGGCGCCCTGGCCTTGGCCCAGAGCAATAATCCTAGCTTAATTTGTCCTGGCCTATGGCCAAGGGCACAAAAAGAGACCGGGTTTGCCTAAGAGCGAGCACCCAGGACATGAAGCCCCTGGAAACTTGGAGGCCTAGCCACCTGGTTTCCCACAAAGTTGTTTAGACCATCTTGGCCTAGAAAAACAAACAACTACTCACCAACGCCCCCACCACGAGAACGTAGCTTGTCCAACACCGACGGTGGTCTCCGCGAGGAGGAGGAATGGCGCCATCTTCGAGATCCTCATCATCCGATGGGTCTTCAGGCCTCCCGCTTAATAGTAATCTCGCGCCTTTTGAATCCAGATAGATTGTCAACCCGTTTCTTCCACAAAGCTCCGCATCGAATCGGCTGAAAAAGGATGTATGCCATCCTCGCCCAAAGATCCATGTCCCGATTGTAAGCTTCTCGTGTTGGGTAATTGAAAACCAGAATTTGCTGTGAAGTGTAGATGGGTCAAGTAGTCTCTCGAGATAGCTTGAACGCCTTCTCCTCTCGAGTCCAAGCACGTTGATCAACATGAGGGGTCCTCACTTGTTGGTCGAATGTAAACCGCCGAGGCCACCCTACCACATGATGCCTGGCCCCGCAGATGGTGGAAAACTCGAAACCACTCCTTGAGAAAAATCAAGACGAGGGTATGTGTCTCCCCAACAACGAACTCACTGGCAACCTCATCCCATCAAACCATTGATGCATTTGGAAGTGATGCTGAAATTCCTCCATGCACCCTCTCAGATAGCTTGTCCAGTCCGTGGCAAACGCCAGACCCCACTGAGCTCAAATAAATCCCGATGTTCCTCAGGATAATGCTCCACCCTACACCGCCATGATGCTCCTCAACATACGTAGGAAGATGTGAAGCTCACACTTACTTTTGTAAGCATCTCGCCCAAGGTTAACTCCCCACCCTGACGTGAAGAGCCACATTCTCCACTCTTTTCGTCTGCAGTTGGTGGATCAACTTCTCCTATAGGGCATAATTAGCCCAAAATCTCTGCTCCCTTACCACCAACATGCCGCACTTTCCGGACGGTCTTCCTCTTCTCGCTCTCCTTTTCTAACTCCCCTATCCTCCTAGGGAGTTGTGCATGCTCCTGCGCATTCTCGCTCCATCTCCAATCTTCTGACAAAATGTGTCCGCTCTTCCAGCCTCTTCCTCCTTTCGCTCCAACCTCCGGAATTTCCCCAACTCCATTTCCAAGTCACGGATTTTCATGACTGTGTGGCCATGACTCGCCTCATGTGTCTTGCCCTTGTGCTACCCTTTATTTGCCGTTGGGACCTCTTGTTTCTTCCTCCTCGCTTGGTGCAGTTAGCAAAACATTCTTCAATTAATTCCAAAGTTGGTGTAAGACAGCCTCCCATAACACCCACTCCTGGATGCTCTCTCACGCCTGTGGCCTAAAGTCCTGCAAGATCCCGAGGACATTTGGCCTCCATAGCACGTGTGAGTCATGGACTTTCCATTTCCCCACCTCCGCCTTAGAGTTTTTATCCTTCCCCGTGCCACCTCCCTTGGTGGACGTCCCATCCTTGGTAGCCACCTCCTTGCCCTTGGTCATGGGGCAATCTCTATGCGCTCTACCTCTTCATGAACTTGTTCCAAGGTGTAGCTGTCACCATACTTATCCACCTGAAGTGAGCTGAAAATGGAACAAGGAGTCCCCTCCAACCAAATTTCTCCACGGCTTGATCCGTCAAGATGCCTGCCTTCGCAACAGTAACCTTCAAAAGTCATCTCGTGACTGCTCTCCTTTCTTCATGCAAAGGACGAAGCTTTGCAATTTTTCGAGAGTCTTCAAAGGCTTTTTCCGTAATCCTCATGAACACCTTGTCAGCCAGCCGCATATGATGCCTGCCTAGCCTCGCCACAAGCTAAGTCCTTTCTAAGCATCACTGCTGTGGCGTCCTTGGCCTGGCCGAGCAATAATCCTAGCTCTTAATTTGTCCTTGGCCTATGGCCAAGGGCAAAACTAAAGAGACGGGTTTGCCTAAGAGAGGCGGACCGGACCATGAATTGAAACTTGGAGGCCTAGCCACCGGTTTCCCACAAAGTTATTTAGACCATCTTGGCCTAGAAAACAAACAACTACTCAGCGTCCCCACCGCGAGCGTAGCTTGTCCAACAGCGGTGGTTACGCCGAGGAGGAGGAATGGCGTCATCTTCGAGATCCTCATCATCTGATGGGTCTTCTTGTGCCTCCTGCTTAATAGTAATCTCGCTGGGCAGCTTGAATCCAGATAGATTGTCAACCTGTTCTTCCACAAAGCTCTTCTGTGCATCGAACTGGCTGAAAAAAGGATGTATGCCATCCTGTCCAGCATCCATGTCCCGATTGTAAGCTTCCTGTGTTGGGTAATTGAAAAACGGTAACTTACAGGAAGTGTAGATGTGCGGGCTGGCGAGTCTCTTGAGACAGTTGAACGCGTCCTTCTCCTCTCGAGTCCAAGCACGTTGATCAACATGAGGGGTCCTCAGCTTGTTGGTCAGAATGTAAAACTGCCGAGGCCACCACATGATGCCCCCGTCGCGGATGGTGGAAAACTCGAAACCACTCCTTGAGAAAAATCAAGCGGCTATGTGTCTCCCACCAACGAACTCACTGCAACCTCATCCCATCAAACCATTGATGCATTTGGAAGTGATGCTGAAATTCCTCCATGCACCCTCTCAGATAGCTTGTCCAGTCCGAGGCAACGCCAGGACCCCTGGAGCTCAAATAAATCCCGATGTTCTGTGGGATAATGCTCCACCCTACAGCTGTCATGATGCTCCTCAACATACAGTAGGAAGATGTGAAGCTCGTCATAACTTGCAGGTGGAATACCTCGTTCCGGGTCATACTTGCGGGAGTAGAAGATGCTCCACTTACCCGCATCTTCGTCATCCACAAATTGGGGTCCCATCCTGTCCTGCAAACTCTGCTGGAATTGACGGCAGTCATAGCACACCCTAGAGGGCACAGATTCCAGTATCTCCACCTCGCTTGTGCGAGACCTCCTCCATGGCTGCTGTGCAGGGTGAGAACTACCAGTCCTAGGAGTATCTGGCCACACGCCTTCTGAGTTTAGCCAAGCACCTTGATCATTCGAACCTTGCCTTCTTGAATCAGGCTTGAGGATGTCTCAAACATCACAGCGGACTCTGTCGGCACATGTCCTTCTTCATGATCATCTATCACGGCCATGAGTGCCATGAAGCTGGGTGCACCATCGTGCCCCTCATCACATCGAGCTCTGTGACATCCTTGTCACTCTCCAGCGGGTTTCTGCTTAGCCCATCTGCATTGTGATGCACCTTGCCTGCCCTGTGCACGATCTCCATATCGTACTCGAGAGCCACCGCTAGCTTACCACTCAACTTCATGTTGGTCATCAGCCAATGAAGTGGCTGGTGATCTGTGACCGATTAACGCCTTCCATACAGATAGACCACGAAATGCGAGCGCCCATGCGACAAGACACTCTCCCTCATATGAGGTAGTTCACTTGGAGTTGTTAGATCGGCTTGCATAAGCTATCACTCGCTCAACACCATCGCACCATGTTGTGACAACACCGCCTCAGTGCTCCGATGTGTACAGAGTGAAAGGGTGATCAAAATTCGGCCTGGCCAGCATAGGCTTCTCTGCCAACTGGTCCCGAAGATCTTGCCAAGCCAACTCCTGGTCTTGGTCCCATTTCCATGCAATGTCTTTCTTCAGCTCATACAGGTTTACATGTGAACCGAGGTCCTTCATAAACCTCCTGTAATAGTTCACCAAACCTGTGAAGGCTCTAAGAGCTACATCCTTTGGTCTAGGCATTTGCATCACGCACCTTAGCCACCGAGAGGCATGATGCCTCGGTACTATCTCATGCCCCATACTGATCCTGGAAAGCAAACTTGCATTTCTTAGGATGAGCTTTCAAACCCGAGCTTGACTGAGCAATATCTCTAGATGCTCCATATGTTCTTCGATTGTCTCACAAAGACCGGATATCATCTATGTAACAACGCACAAATGGCACCTGCAGCCCAGATCCGCAATTCTTTGGAAATATATAGCATTTTCAGCCCAAACGGCATTGTCTCCCACTCCCAAAGCTGGTCCTTCCCCAAGGGTCTTGCACTTGTCCTGCTCTTCAATCACAATTTGGTTGAAGCCTGAGCGGAAGTCCAAGCTGGTAAAGAACTTTGCCTTACCTATGGCATCGAAAATCTCGTCTGGAGTAGGCATGGGGTACCGCTCCATAGGAGTCACCTCGTTTAGAGGTCGGTAGTCGCCACACATCCTCCTGTCCTTCCATTCACCGTTCTCATCCTTTTTGAGCGGTAGGACAGTCGCAGCAGCATATTGAGAGCTTGATTTTCTTATCAACCCTGCTTCGAACAAGTCTTGACAGCGTTTGTCAACAATCTCCCATTCTGCTGAACTGAGGCGATGCCTCCTTCTGAAGACGGGCTCTTCATGAGTCGTCACTACTTTGAACTTGATCTTCTCATACCTACCCAGCTCCTTCCAACTGAATGCAAAAGCACCCTTGTTTTTCTCAAGCATGTTGATGATTTTCTGCTTATCTTCCGGGCTCACATCTTCTGCAATGTGCCATACATGAACCTCTTTCGTCACACTCTTGGTAGACGATTCAAGATCCACCGCCATCTGAATCTCTCGCACTCATCTTCCTTAGGAACCTCTTTATCCTGTAGTTGGAGGAAGGCTTTCGCTTCGCTGCAAGTTGGAACGCCAAGTGGCTTACACCACCTCGCATCAAATGTCAAATGCCATCCAGCATCCGATCTGATGCCCATGGTCCGAGTGTCCTTCTTGGCAAAGCCCATCGCTTGCTCGCGTTCCTCAACATTGAGCTCCAAGCTCATTCCCTTCAAATCCGAATCACACCATCTCCTCCCGTCAAGGCATAAGATTGCGGTGTGCTCACGAGTTGGCCATGCCCTTCGGCTTCCCCTACCACGGTGGTAAAATGGCAACTTGTCCATCCTCTTCACTGTGAGCACCTTCCCAACTCTAGGATATCATCCACGACCTTCCGCTTGAGTTGTCAAATTCTGTCGTCGAGCACCTCCACCACATTTGTCCGAATCGCTCTGTGTGCATATGAGCCACACGCACCGCGGCCCATGATCAACTCATTGCCGAACCACGCCCGAATCTCTTCATAGGGCCCTACCGGACGCTTTGTCCATGGTCGCACACATTCTCAGAATGTACCAACATCGTGGATTCGCGGACTTCTCGCGTGATTCGCGCGAGCTCCGCCAACAAAACGCCTTCACCTTTGCCACCGCCGAAAATGTCTTGCATTCCCATCCCGCGATCGATATCCACCGGCTTGACAACCCCGCTTCCCAACCAGTTCACGTCAGGCAGCTCGCAGCCTCGAATCGCTTCCTTCTCGCTCGAGTGTTGGATACCGCCAGGAACCGAGATTCGACCCTAGCGGAATCTTCTCATCCTTTTCCACGCAGTATATTGCCATCGCCACACGCAACACCGCCTGTGCCAGCGATTTCGGCGAGCTCCAACAAATGGATGCCTTGACCACCTTCCATCGTTCAGAGCATCGTCGCCGATCTCCGACTTGGCGGGCCTCATACCGGATCGACCTCTCGGGACATGTGTCCGTGAGATTCCAGGTCGATCCTCACCGGTTCTCGAACCCTCGCTTGATCCAAATATCGAGCACAACCTTAAGCACACCTTCCGCTCTCTTGGCTTGGCATCTAGAGAGGATAACTCTGCTTTCCTCCCACATCTCATGTCGATGCTCACTCGAGCACCGTGGCAATCATGGCGTCATCCTCGTCACTGCTCTTGCCACCACTCCTATTCATCCTTAGAGGAATTGCAACATGCGTGAAATCTCCTCTCCACCGTAATGGTCTCAGAAAGCTTGGTGCAAGGGATCAACCCCATGGCGGGTGAGTTCCGTCCGACCAGAAGACATCATATGTCTTTGCACCGGTGACCAAACATCTCACTTCAACGATGCATCCTTCGAGCTTCAATTCAATCTTCACGGGCCTCCTCGTCATTCCCGACTGCCCTTGGTACTGCAGAGGTGGTGATGTTCACGCCGCAACGAGCTTGTGTCCGACAACTTTAGTGCCTCCCGCACCGTGTTCCCCAGATCGGATCCGCTCCGGTTCAAGCACGTTCATCGGAGCATAGCCATCAAAGGTCATCCGTGTTATCAATCATGGCAACACCTCCTTCACCTCGCCCTCGCATCGATGCTCGCCACAAACCGGCCATACTAGGAAGAGATCCTGGATTCAAGCTCCTTTCTCCACCATTCTCGCATGATGTTTTTGAAGTTGTTGCCCTTCACTCCCGGATCCACAAGACTTCATCGCACCTCCATGGCCTTGTCCAGAACGCCTCAATGTCTCGACCGATCTTGACACCTTCGTGGAGTTTTCCTCGACCGGAAACTCTCCGGCATCTTGGTCGATTCCGTTCCGCACTCAGTGACGCCTTCACCAAAGTCAACAATGCCTTTCTTTCTTTTGCGCACCGCCATCATGCCAAACGCCTCATCTTCATCAGTCGAGAACAAAATCCTGCTGCTCTGCCGGGCCATGTTGGCCATCTCCTTCTTGAGCTCCTCCACTTGCCCGAGGAGAGCCTTACGACTTGGGCCCTTGCCCTTCTCCTTCTCCCGATGCAAGCTTGGGCTTCGGGATGAGCTTCCCAACACGCTGCCTCCATGTGCCCCATCCGCCACAAGACTTACAGTTCTTGCCCTTCGACCACCGCTTGTAGTCGCATTCAACGCCTTGGCGCCAAGATCCGCCACACTTCACACCGCTTGACTGCATTGTTAGGGCCTCTCCTTCGCACATGTGGCCGCTTGCCATGTCCCGAGGATCGTGCTGCTCCCGATCTACCTTGGAACAAACACGAATTCCGTGTCCTCTCTCCGCTGCGCCCTTCACGACTCCGTGATCCTCCAAGTAAGCCTGGCCATCGCATCTCCTTTGAGCACCTTCTCGGCAATTTGAGGCGTCTATCAACCGATATCTCTCCCATCGCTCCATGCAGTCCATCACCTTCCTTCTTTGTCTCGCAGCCGCCATGAAGATCTCAGCCTCCTCATCGCCTCTACATCCGTGTCTTCCACCGTAACCTTCAACTGAGGTAAGATGCACGCAATGTCTCATTAGGCCCGAAAGAAAACCTCGACCTCGGATCTTTTCCAGTCAGGGGAAACATGGTGGTTAACTTGGCGAACATCAAGTCCACGGATGCTCGAGCTTGTCCTCGAAGAGGGGGGTGCTCGAACCAGCCCTCTTGGCCCTCATGCACCGCTTCTCTTCTCTGCCACCTTCGGGATCCCGCCTTCTCATCTCGTAATACATTAGAGCCTCACCGCAAGGTAGGATGACATCTTCATGAACGCCATCCTCCGAGTGAACTCCCTTGTATTTCATCTTGTTTTCCGCCATTGCCCAACGAAACTTCTCCTCGAAATCGCAAGAGACATGCTTCCATGTTTTCTGTGAAGACATCGTCTTACTTGGTGTGAACTCAAGCTCCATTCTTGCGACTCCAATCGCCAAACTGCTCCGTGATCGGCGTTGTCTCGTATTGTTCGTGTCCTCTTGAATGGCGTAGTAGACGCGTGCACTTCTCCGATGAAGGCGCAGTGTCCTTTCGTCACCCACCCCGATCTCGTGAACACCATCAATGGTTACTTCTCCTATGCCCCACCACGCGCACGGATGTTGTCAAAGGGCAAATTGTTTCCACCGTTAGCCCAACCAGCTAGCCGTAAAAGTACATCCACCGCCTATCCACAAACGGCTCATGTATGCGTCTCTTCTCCGCATACGCTAACTCGAATCGTGAGACTACCACACCTAAGCCGTGTAATCAATGGCGAAATTCCCATCGAAAAACATCAGCCTATCTCTAGTTCTCGCAACACTCAACCTTCTCGGATCGCACTGCCTCCAGGTTGGATGGTGGGCGACTTCCGCCTCTTCCTCCAATCTCCAGCGCGCCTCCTCCAAGATCAGTATCTTAGTCCCCAACAAGAGGATTGTTGATGTGGTGAAATCAAGATGGAAAATTCTCCCAACCGTAATGCAACGAACCACAAGAACCTCTAGGAGACAAAGACACGAGGACAAGTATGGCTGTCTATTAGAACAAGACAAACATCAACAATCCAAGAATCCATGGTGGTGCCTACATATATAGGCAAAACCCCGGAGTTCTCGATGAAGTGTCCACCGTATCGATGGTGGGCACTTTATAATCCTACTTTCCTTGGCCTTCAAATAATAATATTTTATGTGTTTAACAGCCTATTCCTTTTCCTTGATTTATGATTTTATGTATTTTCTAATAAATCTATCTATATATGCGCCATAGCACCGCCTTACATGCATAACCATGCATATAGATTGCATGCGCCATGACACATCACCGCCACATGTCCACACATCATGTCATCCTTCATCTCCATACGCATATATGCATACATACACATGCATACATGTCATGTCAGGCCATCCATGGGCCATGTACATGACATCATCAAGCACTTCAAGATCGGCTTATGCCTGTGATGCTCCAACAAGATCCACATAGAGTCTTAGGTGCTCTGTTTCCCATACAGCAACAACATGACAACCTCCACTGGATTGGTGTGTTTAGCTGTCAGGATGTGCTCATCCACCCCCACTATAGCCACCAACCTCTCTATAGTCGCTAAAACCGAGGTGGTTGTGGCTGCTGGTCATGAGCCCAAAGAGCAATGCCCGCGAGGTGAGTATTGATTGCCGTGGCCAGTTTAGCGTTGTAGGCTAATTGTAAAGCACCCTGGAAAAGAGGATTAGGCGTGGCCACCATTGCCATGAGATCCATCTGGTGCACCTCATACAGGTCCAAAGCCTCATCTGCTAGATACCCAGCCAACTACTCAAACATATATAGATGATTGTATGCTGAAACATGTTTGAATTTCACTCGGCTGATATGGTCCTCCTCCCTCCATTGTGTCTGAATCCCCTGAGTAATCAGCTAAGTTCTGCCCCGAGTATGGTTGTCGTGGATTTGTCCGTCGGTACTCGGGCCCCTGGAAAAAAAGGTGCTCTGGGTTCACGGATGTCCTTGCCGCTATTCTCGGCCTGGCCTCCGCCGTGTGACAAAGGTATTGATTAGCTATAGGACTGTGTGGTCATGCAGTGTTGGAGGTTGAATGTTGTCACGAATGTTCTCCTCGCCACCGCTGTTCTCCTCGTTGCCCACCTCCTCCTTGCTTGCACTCGCCACGGTGATCCTGGGAATGTCACGAGTTCGGCGTGTGGACTTGTCTCACTCTCATCGGTGCATCACCCATGAAAGCAAGCACTAGTATGGCCGCTCCCTCTCAAATCAACAAGGAACATCAGATCGTCAAATCCTCCTCCCGTGATAAAAGGATGCTTGAAATCGGTGCCTTCCAACAAAATGTCAACCAAGAAGGATCGAATGGGAATGTAACAAATAAAATCCACTCGAATTGAAATGAAAAGAAGTAATCCTCAAGAATCGCCTACAAGTCCCTGGTAGAGCCGGCAGACTCGAATGCTTAGTCACATCGGTTACACATACTACCATGACCCAATCTTGGTGTCTTGGTGTCACCTCGCTATAGATGCTTAGCGCGGCGCTTCTTTCATGCTTTCTCCCTAGGCGCCATGCTCCCAAGAGGTAGTTGTTGAAGTGAACAAAAGCATTGCGACATCGCCATCGGCATTGAAGAGGGTCCAGCTTGCATGATCGTGAGTTGGAAAATCACACACAAGCCTGCACACAACATCCCGTTGCTCAAAAACACGCTCAATCTAAGCTTCCACTCCATATTGTACATTTGATTGCGTTTTTGCAAGAAGGGCCTTGGGATTTCTCATGCGCAGCTCGAACTTCAACAATCATACAACGTACTGTCACCACTTATCTTTGCTCCAGTGCGTCGCCATCTTCACGCGTGCCTCTCAGCCACGTTTGCGCCCAGCCATTTCCATCATTCTGCAGCGCATCCGCCCTTGGCACAGTTCTCCCACGTTTTTGCAGCCTGCTCTAACTAGCCTGTAGTGGGGTTTTGTGAACCCATCCTCTAACCTAGGGTTTGAAACTAACATGCTTATTTAGCACGTGTACTTGGATGATAACCGGCCGATTACCTGTCTTAAAGAAAAGAAATTTCTATACTAGCATATTTTGCAAAAAGATCCATACTAGAACATTCTCCATATACTCCTTCTATTTAGTAAACACTCTTTCTTACCTTGGGTTGTCCATTTTTGTAGGTGGGACAATCTCGAGTATGGTCGAATTGGGACCGCCCCGAGTATACTTCTGGGACTGTCCCGAGTATGTCCCACCTTGTGCTGCTTGTCTTTCATGACAACCGTGAGGCGAAGGCACGAGGGCGGAGGCGCTGGCGCACTAACAATGAAGGAGCTATAGACCGAGGCGCAGGGGAAGAGAAACCCAAGAGCACGAGAGAAGGCACGAGAAGAAGCATCGAGACTGCCTTGTCGGCGTGCCTTGCCCTGGAGGAAGGGGCCACGAGAGGAAGGACAACGTTGGGAGGGCAAGCCATGACTAGTAATTGTGCACGGTGGTTTTGCTGGCGGAAGGAGAAGTGTCCGGGCTAGATACCAACCAACTACTCAAACATATATAGATGATTGTATGCTGAAACATGTTTGAATTTCACTCGGCTGATATGGTCCTCCTCCCTCCATTGTGTCTGAATCCCCTGAGTAATCAGCTAAGTTCTGCCCCGAGTATGGTTGTCGGCTGGACCGCCCGGGCACGGTTGTAGCTCGGACTGCCCGGAAAAAGGTGCTCTGCCTCGGATGTCCTTGCCGCTATTCTCGAGTCGAATCGCTTGACGCACAAATTTGGTGACAAAGGTGACCAGTTAGCTATAGGACTTGTGGCTGGCTGCAGTGTTGGAGGTTGAATGTTGTCCTGAATGTTCTCCTGCCACTGCTGTTGCCTCCTGGTTGCCCACCTCCTCCTTGCTTGCACTCGCTTACGGGTGATCCTGCTGGGAATGTCACGAGTTCGAAGGCGGTAGCGTGGACTTGTCTCACTCTCATCTGGGTGCATCACCCATGAAAGCAAGCACTAGTATGGTCAGCTCCCCTCTCAAATCAACAAGGAAACACTGAATCTGGTCAAATCCCTCCTCAGATTGATAAAAGGATGCACTGAAATCAGTGCCTTCCAACCAAAATGTCAACCAAGAAGGATCTGAATGGGAATGTAACAAATAAAATCCCTGAATTGAAATGAAAAGAAGATGTAATCCTCAACAGCAATCTGCCTACAAGTCCTGGCTGGGAGCCGACAGACTCGAATGCTTGCTGTCCCTGTCCAGATTTACACAACAGCTACCATGACCCAATGCTGGGTGTCTTCAGGCTGGCCGCCTCGCTATAGATGCTTGGCAGCGCCACTGCTGTGCTTTCTCCCTAGGCGCCATGCTCCCAAGAGGGTAGTTGTTGAAGTGAACAAGCAGGCAGCATTGCTTGCAGCATGCTGTCCAGCATTGAAGAGGGTCACGCAGTTTGCATGACTGTGAGTTGGAAAATCACACACAAGCCTGCACACAACATCCCGTTGCTCAAAAACACGCTCTGAATCTAAGCTTCCACTCCATATTGCATTACAGATTGCGTTTTTGCAAGAAGGGCCTTGGGATTTCTCCCCTATGCGCAGCGCTCACAGGTGCAACTTCAACAACTGCATACAACAGCCCTAATCTGCCACTTATCTTTGCTCCAAGGCCGCCATCTTCACGCCGCTCGCCTCAGCCACCATTTCCATCATTCTCGCAAGAAAGATCCGCCTGCACGCTTCTCCCACGTTTTGCACTGCCTAACTAGCTGTGAGGGGTTTTGTGAACCCATCCTCTAACCTAGGGTTTGAAACTAACATGCTTATTTAGCACGTGTACTTGGATGATAACCGGCCGATTACCTGTCTTAAAGAAAAAGAGAATTTCTATACTAGCATATTTTGCAAAAAAGATCCATACTAGAACATTCTGTCCATATGCTCCTTCTATTTAGTAAACACTCTTTCTTACCTTGAGTTGTCCGCTGTTTAATTGTAGGTGGGACAATCTCGAGTATGGCTGAATTGGGGACCGTCCCGAGTATACTCGTCGCTGGGACTGTCCCGAGTATGTCCCACCTTGTGCTGCTTGTCTTTCATGACAACACTGTGAGGGGCAGAAGGCACGAGGACGGAGCGCCTGGCGCGTCGCAACTTATTGAAGGAGCTATGGAGACTGAGGGCGCAAGGGGAAGAGAAACCCAAGAGCACGAGAGAAGGCACGAGAAGAAGCATCGAGACTGCCTTGTCGGCGTGCCTTGCCCTGGAGGAAGGGGCCACGAGAGGAAGGACAACAGTTGGGGAGGGCAAGCCATGACTAACGCTGTAATTGTGCACCAGGGTGGTTTGCCAGTGGCGAGAAGGAGAAGTGTCTGGGAGTGAAGCTCCAAGACTGCCCAAGCAGCCTGGAATTGGGAAGTAATTTCCTTCCAACCTTGAAGACGCTTGGGAAGTAAGGAGGAACCATGACTTGAGGAGCGAAGGGACAGGGGAAGGAGGCGCCCATCAGGGGCTCACTCTCAGGCGGCGACATGGGAAGAGGCAAGAGGCCGATAGCAGGAGGATTACCATAAGGCGAATGCAGCCTGGAAATGCCGCAATTCACTTGCTTCGCGGGGCAGCTGAACCCCAAGGATTTGGTAGATTTCAGGCAGTGGGCAGAGGAGGATAACATACAGTTGGGATGGGTGTATGGTCGCCAATGGGCCTACACGAATTTGGAGCTAATTGAAGAATGCTATGTCAATCTTCACCAATTGATGCACTGGCACTGTCGAGAGGAATGCTGTGATCGAACCACTGCTGGAGGTTAGGAGCATCCGCCAAGTGTATGGAAGACCGGAGGAGGAGAGCTCCGGAATTGCTCTTCTTGAGAGGTCAAATGGGGGGAAAAGAGCCCCTACCACGGACATACCCCAGGAGGTATTGGACCTCGTCAATGGGGGGATGAAGGCCAAGACCAAGAGTGGCTGGAAGACGGAGAACATCAAGGAGCTCCAGTGGAGGCTCTTCTCCAAGATTGTCTTGGGGTTGGTGAACTATCAGCGCAGCTCCTATTTTAACATCAATTTCTTGCAGTTCCTGTGGAAGATTGTGAGAGGAGCCAAGCCGGATTGGGGAACAATTATGTATGAGGCTTACATCCACCATAGGGAGAAGCTCCTCAAGCCCAACACTGTGAATGAGGGAAGTGCGAGGCCTTGCTACCTTAGCACTTAATTGATGCATTTGTGGGAAACGGAGGGGCTCTTGACTAGCAAGGAGCTCAAAGATTCTTGGCATCCCTTTGAGGTTATTCACCTCAAGCCAAGCTTAGAAAGGCCCTTGCCTTTGGCTTTAAGGAAGACCTTGGGAGGACAAGCATCCTCAAGCATCGCAGCACCGAAACCGAGAGAGGAGGAGGTGATAGCAATACATATGGGATTGCCGGAGGTGGAGGATATCCCCTCAAATGAGCCTCAAGGGGGAGAGCAGGAGATGCAGTACAATCAAGGCCAAGTGGTAGTATATGAGGGGGGACCTACCATGGTAGGAGTGCAGCCTACTACTGTAGGAGGGTCATCCCCAAGGGTGGGTGGAGTTCCCACCATTTCTTGGGTGCCTGAAGGACAGGCACCCCGTCACCCTACCATGGTAGGTAGGCAGCCCACGACCGTAGGCAGTCAGCCTACCGTGATAGGCAAGCAACCTACGGCGGTGGGGAAGCAACCTATCGCGGTTGGCAAGCCCACGCCGGTAGGCGGTGCAGCCTACGGTAGGGAAGGGAGAAGGAGGGCGAGGCGCCAAGAGAGCGCCAGCAGCCGCCGCAGCGGCAAAGAGGAGATGGAGCGGCGGGATCTACCCATCCACAAGGCCGTGGAGGCCAGCCAAGGAGATTTGAAGAAGGCAAGGGAGCTAGTAGCCTCTCTCATGGCATGTCAAGAGGAGGTCAAGGTGAACAAGGCCCGAGAGGCAGAGGAGAGACAAGCAGGGACCAGATGGCAACTTGAAGCCGTGGAGTCTGACGAGAAGGTCACGAAGTTGGAGAAGGTCGTAGAGAAGCTCCAACAAGACATCTTGGATCACAAGCGGACAGAGAAGACGTTGGAGGGGAAGTTGTCCCAATTGGAAGAGAGAGCCCTCCGATCCACCAATCAACAAGATACATGGTGGTAGAAGGCAAAGGATCATTACGCCCAACTAGAGCAAGAGCGACGAGTAAAATCCGATGCTCTAGGGTGGGAAAGCGGAGGGGCTCTTGACTAGCAAGGAGCTCAAGATTCTTGGCATCCCTTTGAGGTTATTCACCTCAAGCCAAGCTTAGAAAGGCCCTTGCCTTTGGCTTTAAGGAAGACCTTGGGAGGACAAGCATCCTCAAGCATCGCAAGAAACCGAGAGGAGGAGGTGATAGCAATACATATGGGATTGCCGGAGGTGGAGGATATCCTCAAATGAGCCTCAAGGGAGGCAGGAGATGCGCAGTACAATCAAGGCCAAGTGGTAGTATATGAGGGGACCACCATGGTAGGAGTGCAGCCTACCCCTCTGTGGAGGGTCATCCCAAGGGTGGGTGGAGTTCCCACCATTTCTTGGGTGCTCGAAGGATGTGCACCCCGTCACCCTACCATGGTAGGTAGGGCGGCCACGGCCAAGAGGCGTCACCCTACCGTGATAGGCAAGCAACCTACGGCGGTGGGGAAGCAACCTATCGCGGTTGGCAAGCTGCCACGTCGGTGGCGTGCAGCCCACGGTAGGAAGGAGAAGGAGGGCGGAGGCGCCAAGGAGGCGCCAGCGGCAAGCCGGTGTGCAGCGAGGAGATGGAGAGGCGGCGGTGCGGGGATCTACCCATGCCGGCGGAGGCCAAGGAGATTTGAAGAAGGCAAGGGAGCTAGTAGCCTCTCTCATGGCATGTCAAGAGGAGGTCAAGGTGAACAAGGCCCGAGGCGGAGAGAGACAAGCAGGGACCAGATGGCAACTTGAAGCCGTGGAGTCTGACGAGAAGGTCACGAAGTTGGAGAAGGTCGTAGAGAAGCTCCAACAAGACATCTTGGATCACAAGCGGACAGAGAAGACGTTGGAGGGGAAGTTGTCCCAATTGGAAGAGAGAGCCCTCCGATCCACCAATCAACAAGATACATGGTGGTAGAAGGCAAAGGATCATTACGCCCAACTAGAGCAAGAGCGACGAGTAAAATCCGATGCTCTAGGGAGGGAAAGATGAGCGGCTCAATGCATGGAGGCGCAGGAGCGGGTTTTGGCTACCCAAGCCATCAAGATCCGGGATGTGGAAGAGGAGCTGCAAAAAACTCAGTTAAGTCTGGAGGTGAGAGGCACCGAGCTAGTCAAACAAGATCTCTGAGTGCAGGAGATGGAATGCGAGAGGAATGCCTGGCAGTTGGAACTCACGAGACGAGTCGAGGAAGGAGAGCAAGAGAAGGCTTAGCAAGAGAAGCACCACCAAGCAGTGGTGCATAGGATGTTGGTGGTCAAGAAGAGAAAATTTCGGGCAGATTATGCCATAGAAAAATTGACCAACCAATTGAAGGAGGCCAGGGAAGAAAACATCGCCCTCCATGTAAGAGTGGGGGAATTGACTTTGGCAAGGGACGTCTACAAATGTAGGTGTGAAGAAGGGGCGTGGCCTGAAGACCTTGACGACCTTGAGATGAAGTACCAGAGCTTGGGAGTTCATCTCCACAATCAAATTCTCAAGGCCAATAATAAGGTGCTACGCCTCACAAAAAGAAGGGCACTAGGGCCTCATGATGATGATAGAGAGGCCCTCATGAGAGTGAGGCCGGAGGCCTCGGACTTCGATGAGGCGGGGAGCGACTTGGACTGCGAGGAGTTGGAGGAAGGAATGGAGAGGGAGGATTCTACAGCGCCACGGGAAGGTGAGGGCACAAGAAGCAGAAAGTCAACCTACGCTTCGGGTGATCACCTACCACGGTAGGTGATCACCCTACTATGTGAAGGCAATCTACCGCCCACCGTGGGAACAAGGGCCTCAGCGTGGGTCCAAGGGAAGGACAGGCCATGGAGGGCCTGACAAGAGCAACGAAGAGTCGGGGGAACTCAACAACGAACCCCCTGTAGTGGATGGCAAACCGGCGGAAGGAGTGACAACGCCGGAGGAGATCAACATTAAAGGATGAGGAGGGATCAATAGGTGAAGAAGACGTCGCCCGGTGGGTTGATGGGAGGGAAGGATCACTAAGGATGCTCTATGGTATGTATGGACAAATCCAACAACAGGCAGGAGAGCAAAGGGGAACTTGACCCAAAAGCCTTCCCCAAAAATGAGGGAAAGAAGGGAGCTGACCTTGGAGGAAAGTGACCAACCTACCACGGTGAGACCACCCCGTGGGTTGCCACCCTACCTCGGTGGGGCCAGATGCTGAGGCGCGGCGGCTGAAGACCACGATGGGCCGGCCCGTGATGGGCGAGGCACCACCAAGAGGAGAGGGAGCGGAGGGCCACCCCGGTGAATGAAGAAGGCAAGAAAGACCCTTACCCACAAGTTAGAGAGGAGCCCCGAGGCTATGGAAGAAGCTGACCAAGAGGCGGGAGGAGGCCAAGGAGGAAGAAGAGAACACCATCCCCAGGATAAGGATCAAATTGGTCAATGGCCATAAATGTGCTTTGGGAAATGGGAACGTTAGGTGGTGTAGGCTGAACTCATTTAAAGATTGACATTGGTGAACCTACTAGAATAGAATTTTACTTAGGATAAGACAATAGACTTGGATGCCAGGACTTAAATCCTGGTGGTAGGGAATAATAGACTATTGGAAAAGGTGGCCTACAGCGGGAACACCAGAGGGAGGTCGCATGTGAGGATCCCCCTATAAGAGGGGGAGGATTTCATGAAGTAAATTATCACGTCTTGCACTTCCATACACGCGAGTCCTTTGCTCCCTGAGAAGGAATTTTGCCTACCAAGCTAGCAACGTGTCTAGTAGAGAGGAAGTTCGCGGTGATTGGAGTGCTTGGTAGAGGGCTCGCTCCCTACGGGCGCCTCGACGAGTTGCTCCCCTCGTGAATGGTTCTTTGGAAATTGCTTTGCTTTGGGTGTGTGGCGATGCCCAAGGAACTCGGCCCAGGGTAGACTATGGGGAAAGACTCCACGGAGGTTCTCACATGTGTCAACCCTGCCGCCCAAGGAAGAACTTGTTGGCTTATAGGCGGACCCTAGGCAGTTGTGTCGTAAGGGCGAGCCGGGGCCTGTGAGCTTGAAGTGAAGTTAGAGTAGGAGGAGAATGGAGAGTTGAGTTGAGCGTGGAGGAGGGAGATGAGTAGATAATTAGAGTGTAGGTAATAGTGGAAGGCCACAAGCAGAGCCTAAGGGATGAATCCCAAATCTGTAACAAGAAGGTGCTCAAATTGTTGGAGGAGTTAGTCTTAGAGGTGGGGACAAAATTGCGGCGTGGGTCAGGGGGTCCCTAGGCACCCGTGGTGGACTCCTTTCCGCTGAGGCATGGCCTACAATTCTGTGGTGTCTTTGTAGGTCGGGAGTTGGTGAATTTTGGAGCATGCTAGTGGTGCAAAATCAGAGGGAGAGTTAGAGGCGCCTTGCTTGTTGAGGCGCAGGAGGCGGCTACCCAAGCCATCAAGATCCGGATGTGGAAGAGGAGCTGCAAAAACTCGGTTAAGTCTGGAGGTGAGAGGCACCGAGCTAGTCAAACAAGATCTCTCGAAAAGGAGATGGAATGCGAGAGGAATGCCCGGCAGTTGGAACTCACGAGACGAGTCGAGGAAGGAGAGCAAGAGAAGGCTTAGCAAGAGAAGCACCACCAAGCAGTGGTGCATAGGATGTTGGTGGTCAAGAAGAGAAAATTTCGGGCAGATTATGCCATAGAAAAATTGACCAACCAATTGAAGGAGGCCAGGGAAGAAAACATCGCCCTCCATGTAAGAGTGGGGGAATTGACTTTGGCAAGGGACGTCTACAAATGTAGGTGTGAAGAAGGGGCGTGGCCTGAAGACCTTGACGACCTTGAGATGAAGTACCAGAGCTTGGGAGTTCATCTCCACAATCAAATTCTCAAGGCCAATAATAAGGTGCTACGCCTCACAAAGAAGGGCACTAGGGCCTATGATGATGATAGAGAGGCCCTCATGAGAGTGAGGCCGGGAGGCCCGACTTCATGAGGCGGGAGCGACTTGGGCCCATGAGGAGTTGGAGGAAGGAATGGAGAGGGAGGATTCTACAGCGCCACGGGAAGGTGAGGGCACAAGAAGCAGAAAGTCAACCTACGCTTGCAGGTGATCAGCCTACCACGGTAGGTGATCACCCTACTATGGTAGGAAGGCAATCTACCGCCTACCGTGGTAGAACAAGGGCCTACGGGCGTAGGTCCAAGGGAAGGGACAGGCCATGGAGGGCCTGACAAGAGCAACGAAGAGTCGGGGGAACTCAACAACGTACCCCCTGTAGTGGATGGCAAACCGGCGGAAGGAGTGACAACGCCGGAGGAGATCAACATTAAAGGATGAGGAGGGATCAATAGGTGAAGAAGACGTCGCCCGGTGGGTTGATGGGAGGGAAGGATCACTAAGGATGCTCTATGGTATGTATGGACAAATCCAACAACAGGCAGGAGAGCAAAGGGGAACTTGACCCAAAAGCCCTCCCCAAAAATGAGGGAAAGAAGGGAGCAGCACTGGAGGAAAGTGACCAACCTACCACGGTAGGGTGTCAGCCTACCCCGGTAGGTTGCCAGCCTACCTCGGTAGGACGGGTACTGCAGAGGCGCGGCCAGCGATGAAGACCAGCGATGACGGGCCGGCCCGTGATGGAGGCGAGGCACGACCAACGGAGGAAAGAGGGAGCGGAGGGCCACCCCCCGCGGTGAATGAAGAAGGGGCAAGAAAGACCCTTACCCCACAAGTTAGAGAGGAGCCTGAGGCTATGGAAGAGCCAGCAGCCAAGAGGGCAGGAGGAGGCCAACCAGAAGAGAACCCGTCACCATCCCAGCAGGATAAGGATCAAATTGGTCAATGGCCATAAATGTGCTTTGGGAAATGGGAACGTTAGGTGGTGTAGGCTGAACTCATTTAAAGATTGACATTGGTGAACCTACTAGAATAGAATTTTACTTAGGATAAGACAATAGACTTGGATGCCAGGACTTAAATACTGGTGGTAGGGAATAATAGACTATTGGAAAAGGTGGCCTACAGCGGGAACACCAGAGGGAGGTCGCATGTGAGGATCCCCCTATAAGAGGGGGAGGATTTCATGAAGTAAATTATCACGTCTTGCACTTCCATACACGCGAGTCCTTTGCTCCCTGAGAAGGAATTTTGTGCCGGCTGCAAGCTAACGCAGTGTCTAGTAGAGAGGAAGTTCGCGGTGATTGGAGTGCTTGGTAGAGGGCTCGCTCCCTACGGGCGCCTCGACGAGTTGCTCCCCTCGTGAATGGTTGCTGTGAAATTGCTTTGCTTTGGGTGTGGCGATGCCCAAGGAACTCGGCTTGAGGGTAGACTCATGTGGGAAAGACTCGGAGGTTCTCGGCACAGTGTCAACCTCAGCAACCGGCCCAAGGAAGAACTTGTTGGCTTATAGGCGGACCCTAGGCAGTTGTGTCGTAAGGGCGAGCCGGGGCCTGTGAGCTTGAAGTGAAGTTAGAGTAGGAGGAGAATGGAGAGTTGAGTTGAGCGTGGAGGAGGGAGATGAGTAGATAATTAGAGTGTAGGTAATAGTGGAAGGAAGCCACAAGTGAGCCTAAGGGATGAATCCCAAATCAGAACAAGAAGGTGCTCAAATTGTTGGAGGAGTTAGTCTTAGAGGTGGGGACAAAATTGCGGCGTGGGTCAGGGGGTCCCTAGGCACCCGTGGTGGACTCCTTTCCGCTGAGGCATGGCCTACAATTCTGTGGTGTCTTTGTAGGTCGGGAGTTGGTGAATTTTTGGAGCAGTGCTAGTGGTGCAGCTACTGTAGAGGGAGAGTTAGAGGGCGCCTTGCTTGTTGAGGCGGCTGAGGTTGTGAACGCGTGTAGGTAATGATTGTGATGAACTTAAGGGTTACTTGAGTGTTATCAGCACGTTAAGAAGTCAGATTAAAAGGAACCTAAGTTAGCCTACCTCTTGGCTAGGGTTACGTCCCTTAGATGAATAGACATACCCTTTCAGTTTTAGTTTAAGTTTGTCTTACTTTGTATAAGCACTTACTTGTTCTTGATATACACAATGTAATTAATGTTTAATTGGTCTGCGTTATTTATGTTATTTGTCATGGTATCAGACGTACATAGCGTGGATTGCATTCTAGAGAATGCACATCAAATTGTGCATATTTGGATATGCACAAACGTGTGTTTTTGGTTCTTATCTTTTTAAGAATGTTCTTTAAAGGATAAACAAAACACAAATCAAGAAATGAAACTTTGATTGTTTTTCTTGTTGTTTTTAAATTGCTGGTTTTGCAAATGCACTTGCAGATCTGGAGAGCACCCTAGTGCATCTATATCAGATTGCTATTTGAGCAATTCTGATATAGGTTCGCTAGGACACCTGTCAGATCAGGCAATAGGCATTACAAGGCAATACATATAAATTCAAAAGAAAATTACAGGATGCATTCTGAGTGCATTCCTACAATCAGAGTTTCAGCCATCCTAGATGGCACGACGCGACGAGGGCCAGCAATGGCAACCTCGCGCTGAGCAGATTGAACAAAGGCAGAACCGCCCCAGGACGAGAGCTGCAGATAGGAATATTGCGGAGAGATTACATCAAAGAACCTACGAATGGACTGTCAGAAATCAGGACAGGCCTGCCCAAACATTTGAGCTTGAGCGGGCTTTCAACACCATCGTGGAACTTCTCTACCCAGATTTCCAGCATCTGACTTTCACAACTAATCCTAGGCGGCTTCTACAGCGTCCTCCAGAAACTGCTATTGGTAACCCTAACAGTTTTCTGACCGCACAATCTGCACAACAGGCTTCAGTATCAGTTGGCCCAAAGAATCGAGACTCATTCTCAATATGTTGATAGGCGTCATGTTCACACCAACAGAACCATCGCAACCCTTGGCATAGATTTGAAAGACGTGCAGGAACAGATCAGGCATATAGACTTCAAACTTCACACCTTGCTCACTACAAGGAAAACATAACCTTTACAACGGACTTTACAACAGACTTTACTATGCAATTACTACTCCAGTAGTAAAACACCCGTAGTAAAGACAAAGCGTTAATTTCCGTGGTAATGTCCTCATACCGTATATAGGGATAAATACTATAATTTAATACGGTATTTATATGATGTATTCTCTTCACGCACCTGTAGTTACCCACTTGTGTAATTACGACATAAATTACTTTCATCGCTTACTACGGGGTAAACCCATTTTAACCATGATTAGTTATTAACTCGTGTCGTTTAAATCATCAAGAACAAACCATGGTTTATTAACCGGTGTGAATAAACCATGGTTAATTAACGTGGTCTAATTTAAACGATCGTAGTAAAACTCTTTAGTAAAAGTAATGTAGTAAAACTCTTGTAGTAAAAGTAATATAGTAAAATTCTTGTAGTAAAACAATGTAGTAAAACTCTTGTAGTAAAAGCAATGTAGTAAAACTTTTGTAGTAAAAGTAATATAGTAAAACTCTTGTAGTAAAAGTAATGTAGTAAAACCCTTATAATAAAGCGCTGAAATGAAAATATCCGTAGTAAAAGTATCGTAGTAAGTGAATGATCCCTAAAAGCATTTGTAAAAGAAAAGGGGCTTAGAGTGTTTAGGAGTTTGTTCACAAAATATGGCTGAATCTACTATCTAGACCACGCCATCATTCGAGTCTCGGCTCATCCTGCTGCACAAGGTGCACTTGTGTCTTCTCCTGACACAACATCTCTATGGCGAGCCCCAAAATTGTCCAACTGCAAAAAAGCAGCCATTAGCAAAGAAATGTAAAAGCATGGACAAACAGGGTGTCTAAAGACAAGAAGGACTCTCACAGGCGGCTTATGCATCCTTAGCCCTCGGCATCCTTTGCCAATTTGCGGGAAGATATTCCCTCACCATCCACCCGCCCTCTCAACATTGTGCTTCATGATGGCCTCCATGACTTTCCCATCGCATTCATCGCCGATATCCCGCCTCCTTCAACATGTCCCACACCACATTAGCCTTCTCCTTCTCCCCATTTACACTCAACGGACCCAAAGCGCTCCATTTTGGACTCCTTCCAATACACTCTCGGCCTTTGAAAGCCAAGACCCATGATTACTTCCTACAGCCCTTATCTCATTCAGGGCTTGGGTCCCTTGAGTACTTCGCTTTAAACTGTCTAAAAACCCTTGACCTCCGTACCCAAAGCATGAATATGAACCGCTTCCTACCTCCTTCATCCTCGCTCATGGCGCGCTTTTTCTGGCTAGGAGCCACAACTCCACTTATCTTGTCTTGCTCCTCCTTCAAAACACATCCCAATACTCCCGCTTCACACCTTTGGGACATAATGGGGTCGACTTTTTCCCCGCAAATGATACGGCCTCCTTTCTAACATTGTTCCTCCAATACTTCAAATTAATGCTCAAAACTGCAGGACAATAGGCTGAAACTCCCATGGCCCATAGTTTGCACGATACATGTCTCAACATGAAGTGGATGGCTTGATCTGTTTCCAAAAGGGATGTATGAGTGGATTGCATATGTACGGACATAAAATGGACTCTCCTTCATGGGTAAGCACGAGGGACTCTCATGGTAGATGAACCACGGAAAACAAGCGCTTGCAACGAGTTAGTACTACCGAACGTTAGACAGCTGAACCATGCCGGGTTATCATGGCGATCCAGCTGAACGAAACTCGGATCCACACCGAATTTCGTGGATAAATATGTACCCCATGTAACCCTAACAAGATTTCATGAGCGCAAGTTGCGTACCAAAAGGATGCGGATGTTGGGCAACACTGGGAGATATGATGAACCCTCTTCCGCTTTGGACCCCTCTTGCCCTTCACCTCCACATCCGGCATTCGGAGGAAGGGTGTCCTCAACATCTTCCTCAACATCTTCATCACGAGGAAGTTCTTTGAAACTCGCACCACCAAGTAAGACACCGCACTGGCAACACACAATCTCCAATGTCGAGACACCAAATCCATCCACACCGCGATGGGTAGGCTCTGCAGGCTTCTCAAAGGGTTCTCCGCATTTGCGACTTCACATGTCGCACGAAATTTGCCCACATTGTTGGCTTTTACGATTGTGGTACACACAACCGCCGTTGGTTGTCTCACCGTTGGGCGATCCCTACCGGCCCTCATCATGTTCCACCAATCCATCGTGGTTAGCGGCGAGGGTAACCACCATGTCTCGTCGCCAAATCCTTATTGTTGTGATTGCGAGGCGCGAGACTCTTCTCGCAGTCGGTCATACATCGCCCATAACGCCCGGCATAGACCCACTGACCGCCTCACTGCGGCGCCTTCCTCGTCAATGTCCGACTCCACCTCTCCCCCTCACATTTCGGGCGCCTCATCCGAGGCATCTTCATCGAGACCGTTGTACCATGACTCACGCCCAACATCACCATCGGACCCGAGCAAGCGGCGCCTTTGCCATCGCATGGCGACGGGTTTTGGGCCCCAATGTCCGGGGTGTGCACACGCCACGCTTGCTGGCCGTGGTGTGAACTCGCTACTCGAGCTCTTCCATGGCCATCGGCACCAAGCGCCACCACCGCGCGTTCCATCTCGCCTTTCCCACCGCCCGTTTGCGCGGTATCCCCATGCCCGCTTGAAGCCCGTTTTTCGGCTCTTCATTCTCTACCCCGGACAGACATATCGCGTGATGCTTTAACATTCCGCCATGCGCCTTCAATCTCGGGTGACGGTCCAAGAAAGCGGCGCCACTTCCATGTTCTTGTCAAGTACAACCAACTTTGGGTCCGTCATCCCCTCCACGGTTGCCTCCAGCGGCATTTCCGGCAACCATTGCATGCCGCCAAGCCCGAGTGTCCTTGTTCTGCCACTCGATCTTCGCGATTTTGGCATCTGGACCCATGGTTGGTTGTGATTAACAAGAGCAGAAACGAAAGGCATGCCTATAGCTACACTTGCAGCTCACATGGGACACAACGCGCATCCGCCGAGTGTGCACCCTTACCCTATATCCCATGGACTCCAAATGAGGGCGATGTGGCGTCAATCCCTCCTCCCGCCGCTTTGCCCAAGTGTCCTAGTTGTAACAGTGGTAAGTTCTCTGGTCTCCCTAGAATTCGTGGTAGTCGATCGATTGCTCCACCCCGTCCGGACGTGGTTCTCGACCTATGATGGCTTTTAGGGTTTTGGGCGGAACTCGAGAGGCGTTCAGCCGCGGCCCACCGCTTCCCGCCCTTAGATGATTTTGCCAAGACTCGGATGTGTATTTAAGGTAATGTATCCTTGTACCATGGGAACGGCTCACAGCAGCCCCCACGATCGTAAACCCAAAGGCCAAGGACCCCTACCTACTAGTGCTTGTCCTTGTCCTTGAAAATTTCATACGCGCAATGTTCCCAAGTAATATAAGGTAAGTCACATGGAAACACCGCAACCCAAGGACCCTAATCCGACATAAGGCACTCATGGAACTACGGCTGAGGGTTCTTTATCAAGCCTTGACCACTCATCATCTTTGACCACTCGAGTTGTAGAAGCACGAGCACAGGCAACGCATCATTCCGCATGCCGTTGGATGTGACAAACGCCTGTTTGATCAAGACACGTGGCGAGCCTTTGGCTGTAGGCCATAAGAAGAGGCCACCGCCTCGAGGCCTCTTCTCATCGTCGGATGCGACTTATCTTGAAGGAGGTGATTGATTAGCCCTGCGATTACGGAGATTGAGCGCAGACACGGTGAGCATGTTGCCTTCGCGTGTCCGCAATAAAGTCGCGACTCCAAACCCCTAATCGGGCATTTCGATGGTCACATGTGTTTGGTTTACAGGTTTGTGGTTGTGATTAACAAGCATCGATGGCGAAGACCGTGGTCTCCGGAGATGGGTGGCGAGCTGCCGCGAGGCCACCATCCGCGCCACCTTTGAACACGCATGGGCGCGGGTCAACTCCCCACGCGACACCATCGTGACCGCGGAAGATGCCCAGAATTGTTCAGGATGTCCCGGATGCGAGTTCCTAGAATTCGCACGCGTTCATGGTAGTGGGCCGTTGCCTTTCGGAGATAGATTCGATGCTCGAATTGATGCCTGTGCCATGGACGCCCGGGATTCTCCAATGGGTGGCCGAGCGGCGAGATACCATGAGGCTTCTGTGAGATGCCATAAAGGCGCGTTTTGGCCCAAACCCCCATTAGTGTGAACATGGAAGGGTTTACAATCAGGGTTTGTGGCAAACCCTGAACGCACGCAAAAAAGGCCATGTTGTAATCCAATTAATAACTTAGTAAAAGACAGCCCATTGCATGTGTCATATATGCCCGTAGTGATCCCATACGGAAATTCTACAATATAAAAATAAATCCGTTGTAAATCAAGGCGTGTAGGGTTTAGAACCTGGCTGCTTAGTAAATAAGACCCTTAGAAAAAGGTAATTGTAACACAAGGTTGTAGTAAAAACGGATTCCTTTGTAAAACCCCTATAGTAATTTCCCTACTTGCGTAGTAAAGTCCTCCATCTTGTTCTCGAACCTCAATTGCCCCTTTTCAAGCGGACTTTCGCCACGCCATCATTATCGATTGAGTCGAAAACCCCACCGTAGTAAAACAACGCAACCCATGTTGTAAAGTCTAGGGCTATACTCCTAAAAATAATTGGCCCGAAACCCCGTAGTAAAAGCGATAAAGTGCTCCACTCTCTCATCTCTCCATAACCGAGGTTAGTAAAGGGCATGGTTTCATAGTGGCTGGCGTAATCAACAAGAACCCCTATGTTTCGCCAACCGCCATGAAACTGTGGAAGAAAACGAATCATCGATATAGTTTTAATGAGCCCAATGTTCGCCCTCATGTTCCACCTACGCAAATAATAGGTGGGAAATTAGACGAATCATTGCAATAAAAGGGAAACCTAATGCTTGCATCCTTACATGATCCCGTAGGGGCCTGTAAGTTGCTGTGATTAGTTGCACGTATCGATCATTGATCTCAGAGCACAATCCATAGGTGCAGTTTAGCTCAACGCACCTCGCCCCAAACTTGGAATGAATACTCGAGTGTCCTTGTTCGCCTCGCGGCTCGATCTTCTGCGATTTTGGCATCTGGACCCATGGTTGGTTGTGATTAACAAGAGCACTGGAAACGAAAGGCATGCATATAGCTACACTTGCAGCTCACATGGCACACAACGCGCATCTGCTGAGGAGTGTGCACCCTTACCCTATATCCCACAGACTCCAAATGAGGGCTGATGTGGCGTCAATCCCTCCTCCGCCCGCTTGCGCCCAAGTGTCCTAGTTGTAACAGCGTGGTAAGTTCTCCGGTCTCCCTAGAATTGGTCGTCGATCGATCGCTCCACCCGTCCGGACGTGGTTCTACCTATGATGGCTTTTAGGGTTTGGGCGGAACTCGGGCGAAGCTGCTGGCCCACCGCGTTCCCGCCCTTAGATGATTTTGCGACTCGATGTGTATTTAAGGTAATGTATCCTTGTACCATGGGAACGGCTCAGATCCGGCCGCACAGATCGTAAACCCAAAGGCCAAGGACCCCTACCTACTAGTGCTTGTCCTTGTCCTTCGAAAATTTCATACGCGCAATGTTCCCAAGTAATATAAGGTAAGTCACATGGAAACCGCAAACCCAAGGACCCTAATCCATAAGGCACTCATGGAACTACGGCTGAGGGTTCTTTATCAAGCCTTGACCACTCAAGTCATCTTTGACCACTCGAGTTACATTAGAAGCACGAGCGGCAACGCATCATTCGGCATGCCGTTGATCAGGCTAAACGCCTGCTTGATCAAGACACGTGGCGGCAGCCTTTGGCTGAGGCCATAAGAAGAGGCCACCGCCTCGAGGCCTCTTCTCATCGTCGGCGCTTATCTCAAGGAGGTGATTCTGATTAGCCCTGCGATTCGGAGATTGAGCGCCAGACACGGTGAGCATGTTGCCTTCACTGTGTCCGCAACAAAGTCGCGATTCCCCAAACCCCTAATCGGGCATTGATGGTCACATGTGTTTGGTTTCAGGGTTTGTGGTTGTGATTAACAAGCATCGATGGCGCAGACCAAGTGTGGTCTCCGAGATGGGTGGCAGGCAGTTGCTCTGCGAGGCCACCATCCGCCACCTTTGAACACGCATGGGCGCGGGTCAACTCCCCACGCGACACCATCGTGACCGCGGAAGATGCCCAGAGAATTGTTCAGATGTCCGGATGCGGAGTTCCTAGAATTCGCACGCGTTCATGGTAGTGGGCCGTTGCCTTCGGAGATAGATTCGATGCTCGAATTGATGCCTGTGCCATGGACTCCGGATTCTCCAATGGGTGGCCGAGCGAGATACCATGAGGCTTCCGTGGGATGCCATAAAGGCGCTTTGGCCCAAACCCCCATTAGTGTGAACATGGAAGGGTTTTCAATCGTGGTTTGTGGCAAACCCCGAACATAAAAAGGCCATGTTGTAATCCAATTAATAACTTAGTAAAAGACAGCACATTGCATGTGTCATATATGCCCGTAGTGATCCCATACGGAAATTCTACAATATAAAAATAAATCCGTTGTAAATCAAGGCGTGTAGGGTTTAGAACCTGGCTGCTTAGAAAATAAGACCCTTAGAAAAAGGTAAACGCCCGTTGTAACACAAGGTTGTAGTAAAAAACGGATTCCTTTGTAAAACCCCCTATAGTAATTTCCCTACTTGCGTAGTAAAGTCCTCCATCTTGTTCTCAACCTCAATTGCCCCTTTTCAACGGACTTTCGCCATGCCACGCCATCGATTGAGTCGTGGCGAAACCCCACCGTAGTAAAACAACGCAACCCATGTTGTAAAGTCTAGGGCTATACTCCTAAAAATAATTGGCCCGTAAACCCCGTAGTAAAACGATAAAGTGCTCCACTCTCTCATCTCCATAACCGAGGTTAGGGCATGGTTTCGCTAGTGGCTCAAGGCGAATCGCTAGTAACCCTATGTTTCGCCAAAGCCATGAAATCTGTGAAGAAAACGAATCATCAGTATAGTTTTAATGAGCCCAATGCCTGTCCCTCATGTTCCACCTACGCAAATAATAGGTGGGAAATTAGACGTAATCAGATTGCACAAAGGGAAACTGAACAGCTTGCATCCTTACATGATCCTGTAGGGCCTGCAGAAGCGTTGTGATTAGTTGCACAGATCGTGATCATTGATCTGTAGCACACAAATCCATAGGTGCAGGCTTAGCTCAACGCACCTGCTCCAAACTTGGAATGAATACTCTAGTCTCCTTTTTCAGATCAGAGTGCATGTTATGCCTGTAACAGAAAGAGGTATTAGTAGTGATTCCGACATAGATTTCTTGTTGAGTGGGTAACCCAATCATAGGAAAGCAAAGATGGGTGATGGCCTTCCTTCCGTGGAATCTCATATGATAGTTTTAAGGAAAAAGATAGATTCGGAGGGCATGACTACGATATCTGGGTCATGAGGATGAAGGGAGCACTCCAGGCTAAAAAGCTTTGGAAGGTAACAGATGGAACGGAGAAACCGACATCAGAAGCTCAGGAGGATCAGGATGCATGGTCAGTCAAGAATGACGCAGCCTTGTATCTGCTCCGAAGTGGCCTAACATCAGACATGTTGAGGCAAACTGTCGGAGCTAACACTGCAGCAGATGTGTGGAATCGTCTCCAGGATCTGTACTCTGGCTCCAACACCACAAGCCAGATGACTGCTCTTAAGAATCTCCACAACCTTAAAATGAAGGAAGGGGAGTCAATAGAAAAACATATAGGCAACTTCAGGACCCTAGTTTCGAAGCTAGAAAGCTCCTCTAGGGAACCCTTGAAGGATGAGCTATACGTTATGTATCTATTGCTCTCCTTGCCTGCCTCCTGGTCACACTTTGTGACGTCTTATAATACCTCTCAGATGCAAGCTGAGAAATTGGCTAAGGTAGCCAATATCAAACTCCCTGAGCTCACATTCTCTGAGTTAGTGGGAGCACTGCTGTAGGAGGAGGCCACAAGAGGAGTCCCCAGCGGACGCACTGGGAGACAACATGCCCTTTACATGTCAAATCGTGGTAAAGGAGGAAATAGCACTAAAAACTACACCGTGGTGGAGGTAGTACTTTAAGGGAGCAGTTCTCAGTTTGGCTCATCCACGAGCAACTCAAAGAAAACCAAAAGAACTAGCAACTGCAACTGGTGCAAGATGCCGGGACACTGGGAGCGCGAATGCCGCAAGAAACTAGCTGGTCAGCCTCGTAAGGAGGGCAACACAGCTGAAACCCATGTTGTGGTAAAGAAGAATAATACTCCCTCTGCCCTTACTGTTGGCACAAGGGAAATTTCTAACCCACTCTTGCTCCCAACCTGTCTGCTCACTGCAGCAGGTGAGACCATTAGTGAATGGTACTGGGTGCTACAAAAAGACACCGTATGTTTCCGGCTGTAATGTATACAAAACATACAGGTCAGCTAAGGACCAGTATGTTTACCTAGGAGACGATCGGTCACTTTTCTCACCTGGCATAGGCACAGTCAACTTGTCGGTTCCATCAGGGAATACATTCACCTTGAATGATGTTTACTATGTGCCTGACATGACCAGAAACCTAGTCTCGGTTAGAAGACTTAACTCAGATAATGACCGTCATGTCCTATTCACCATAACGGAATGCCAGGTGATAGATGCTTTTGATCATAGAAAGGTCTTAGCCTATGGGTCGTCAGACCATGACCTATTTCGCCTCCATACTCAAAGTGGAATGCCTGTCTCTCACCTCACACATGACACCTCACTAGCTTCTGCACAGCAAATTGCTAAGAGTCAGCTGTGGCATGCTAGGTTGGGGCACCCACATAGCACTAAGTTGCAAAGGTTGGCAACCAGCAATCTCTATGCTGATGGACCCATAGGACCAGTGGTACCATTACCTCTGTGTGAGTCTTGTGTGCTGTCTAAGAGGCACCAGGCAGCTTTCAAAAATCAGAACCCACATCGAGCTTCTGAGGTTCTGGAACTCGTTCACACAGACCTGTGTGGACCATTGTCGCAGCCTTCCCTTGGTGATGGAAATTATTTCCTCACCTTTACAGAGATCGGGAAGCCTACCCCAACGACTCAATGGTCATGAGCCCATAACGGCACTGCGCCTTTTGAAAATGTATCGAATTTCCGGACCTATACAACCTACGACAAAGCACACATAGAAGAGATATATCCTGGTGGCGAAGGACTACTGCACCAGATGGGTTGAAGCGGTGGCAACAAGAAAGGACTCTGCAAGTACGGTGGCAAAGTTCCTCTACGAAAACATCATCACACGGTATGGATGTCCGTTGCAGTTGATAAGCGATAGGGGGACTCATTTCCTCAATGATGTGATAGCTGCAATGACGGACTATTGGTATAACTCATCGCAAGACGGCACCATACAACCCGAAGACCAATGGGTTAACGGAGAAGACCAACGGACTTATCTATCGCATCCTGAATAAGCTCACGGTTAATTATGCGCATGACTGGGATACCAAGCTACCATCAGCGCTATGGGTCTTCAGGACGGCGGAGAAAGTGACCACCCAACGAACTCCGTATTACCTAACCTATGGGCATTCTTTGGTTATGCCAGTCGAATTTGAGGTACCCACGTTCCGAGTAATGATGAAGGGGCGGCTAACCGAGGAGGAAAGCCAATTGGAACGGTTGCTAGGGTTTGTACAACATACGGAGGGACGAGAGGAGGCACAGCAGAGGATGTAACTGTGTGAATCAATTCCAAGGTGTGGCACGCACAAGCTCGAACCAAGTGTGAAGGAGGGAGATCCGCCTCCTTATGATGCGCCATATGCATTTCCTGGGCAAGCTTTACTTAAGATGGATGGGTCCTTACCAGGTGGTGCGTGTGACACGACAACGTCCATCCAAATTTCAGCCTTAGATGGTGAGCCGCTACCCACTTGCAAATGGGTGGGTGAAGGTAACCATGCCTAGTGTTGGCGGAGACGCCAACAGATGAGAAGGGGAGTGTGTGGGCCACGGACTCTCCCCTTGAGTAGGAAAGGAGTTAGTTTTTGTTTTTTTTTGTGGGTGTAGAGTAGGAAATAAGTCGGAAATGGGGAAATAAGGTCGGAAACCTCCGGAGTAGCAAAGGGCCCGGCCCACATCCGGAGTAGGCAGCTGAGTCTGCCCACTCCCGAGGCAGCGAGCTCCGGCCCACACCCGAGTAGGGCGCGAGCTCGGCCCACCTCGAGTAGCTACAAACGACACTCCTGGAGTAGCTACGCACACTCCCAGGAGGCGGAACATAGTTCCACTCGAGTACACCGTGGTAAGTCGGACTATACTCGAGTAGGGACGGATAAGTACGCCAAGAAAAGTAACTGGGAGTGGGAGCTAGACAGGGATGACAGTGGCCACGTGACTGTGACCGAGAGGTGGATAGGCATGCAAATGACCAGACCGAGGGGCTGGCCGCTATAGTGCATTCACGCCTCCAGCATGCCGCGCCAGCATAAGGCTAGGTCACTGCTAAGGCCAGAGGTTGCGAGCCTCCAAGCGCCTCGGCACAAGAGGACGCCCAGCACCACGCCCACCCGCTTGGACACGGCAGAGAATTGAGAGAACAATTCCAAGAAGGCGGGGAGCCCCGACTTGGTGGAGCGCAACATCGTCACCAAGCGATACCCCAATTTCGGACCTTGGCTAGAGGAAGCGGAGGAGCTGGTGGAGCAGTGGCACCTTGACATTTTCAGTGCGGTCTGGACTTTTGATAGCGTCACTCTAGTCCGAGAGGCAAGATTGCCACGTCAGCAACTTGATGACGTGGCGGCCACGCCAGCAACTTGATGACATGGTGGCCACGTCACCTAACCGGACGGTGGTGTCCGGCAGCTTTACAACGCCATTTTTACAACTTCGCCTGCTTACAAACCTAAATGACAACGCCTATTTACAACGCGTGGTTGCCTTGTAATCTAGGTTATAAAATAGGTTGTTATTAGGAGGTTGTAGTTCCTGACCTTAACTAGGTTGTAAAGTGGGTCTATTTACAACGTATTTTACAATATACGTTACAACCTCATTTACAACCTTCAAACACCCTTACTTTATTATTTACAACGCTTTACAACGCTTTACATCATTTACAACCTCATTTACAACCTCATTTACAACCTCATTTACAACCTCAAAATTCACGAATCGCTAGTTTTACAACAAAATCTACAAGGTAGATTACAACTTGAAAAATTCACGTCTCAATGATTTACAACGTTGTTTATACATTAAAATATATATCGTATTCTACAAAATAGTATACATCTCTTTTCATACATACGCATGGACATAAGGTATACTATATGGTATCATATATGAAGATCAAATTATACACGTATATCATACAATACACGAGTATTTATACAATATATGATAATATTTAAAAAATAATTATTGAATTAAATAAATAGGTATCTAATTAAGATTATAAATCTATGAATTTAATAATGTAATTACATTATATCCATTCCATTTAAATCCTAATTTTTGGGCAGTATATATATACATATTATTTTAACTAACTCCTGCCCACACCCGGAGTGAGCTCCGGCCCACACCCGAGTAGGTGCGGGAGACTCGGCCCACACTCGAGTAGCTACAAACGACACTCCGGAGTAGCTACGGACGACACTCCGGAGCGGAACATAGTCGCACTTCGGAGTACACTGTGGTAAGTCCAGACTATACTCCGGAGTAGGACGGGATAAGTACGCCAAGAAAAGTAACTTGGGAAGTGGGAGCGACAGTGATGGCTGACGGCCACGTAGACCGAGGTGGATAGGCATGTGGACCGTGACCAGAAGGTTGCTGGGTCATGAGTAGGTGTATTCACGCCTCCGCATGGCCAAAGATAAGGCTAGTACGGCGGCATAAGGCCAGATTTGCGAGCCTCGATGCAGGCACAAGAGACGCCTCCCCGCTGCCAGCTACTACCTCGACGTCAAGGGCCGGAGCGAAGGTCATTCTTCCCAACACCTCGCGGTTTCGCAGCCTCGGCCAGACACCCGGCTCATGGCGTTGTCTTTTCAAGCGCCCAGCACTGTGACGCACCACCGTGGTTGGAGCGACCAACGCACGATGTGAGGAGAGAATTGTTGGCGCCCACAACTTCCAATGGAGCAAGAGGAGCGTGAAATGGGGACCCAAGAAGGCGGCGGAAGTGTGGAGCCCTGGCACTGGTGAGCGCAACATCGCTACCAAGCGATACTCCAATTTCGGACCTTGGCTAGAGGAAGTGAGGATGGTGGAGGCTGGCACCTTGACATTTCGGGCGGCGGACTTACCGTTACCGTCATTAACTTGATGACGTGGCCACGCCAAGAACTTGATGACATGGTACCACGTGCCACCTAACCGGACGGGTAAGGTGTCCGGTAGCCGCTTTACAACGCTATTTACAACTTTTTTACATAACCCAAATGACAACGCCATTTACAACGCGTAATCTAGTTATAAAAACGTTGTTATTAGGAGGTTGTAGTTGATACAACGTGGTTGTACAAGTGGGTCTATTTACAACTCATTGCTACAACCTCATTTACAACCTTCAAACCCTCTTTTACAACGTCATTTACAACCTCATTTACAACCTCATTTACAACCTCATTTACAACCTCATTTACAACCTCATTTACAACCTCAAAATTCACGAATCGCTAGTTTTACAACATCTACAAGGTAGATTACAACTTGAAAAATTCACGCCTCAATGATTTACAACGTTGTTTATACATTAAAATATATACGTATTCTACAAAATAGTATACATCTCTTTTCATACATACGGTACGGACATAAGGTATACTATATGGTATCATATGAAGATCAAATTATACATGTATATCATACAATACACGACTCTTTATACAATATATGATAATATTGACAAAATAATTATTGAATTAAATAAATAGGTATCTAATTAAGATTATAAATCTATGAATTTAATAATGTAATTACATTATATCCATTCCATTTAAATCCTAATTTTTGGGCAGTATATATATACATATTATTTTAACTAAATTTGGCCCTAATTAGGGACCACATAAAATAATGCATACATAATATCTTAAAATTAGGATAAATGAAGGCAATATATATTGTAACATAATCCGCCGACGCCTTGTAAGTTCGCACGATCTTTACAAGGCGGTATTGTAGAATGCGCTTGCACTTGAAGGTTGTGATGATCCTCCTACTAGATATTCTCCTGGATTTGAAGGCCATCATATGTGCGGGTCATGAACATGCATGTGAAGAGGAATATAAGATGCAAGTCAAAATCCAATAGAGCCAAAGCGAGATTAGCTTACATGACACCGACTTACACACACAGCAAAGCCCCACCAAAATGGTAAAGAACTTGACACACCACAAGCAGCCCCACCAAAATGGTAAACAACTTGATGCACCACAAGCAGCCCCACCAAAATGGTAAAGAACTTGACACGCCACAGCAGCCCCAAAATGGTAAAGAAAAGTCGTCTACCTTCCACCAAAATGTGTGCCCCAAAGCCTTAGCTAGATTCCTCAACCTTCTCCAAGAGCAAAATCCTTGATCCATTATTACAAAGTTGCAAAATTTCAAGCCAAACGAGCACACTTTTAGCAGAGGTATACACATACTTGATAGCATCAAAATCACTGGGACAAACATTTCACCCAGAGCCCTCTTTCAACAATCATTGAGTGCATCCGCAAAAGCAAAGTCTCCATCGCAGCATCATCCACCCCATCCCTACACCAATGCTCACACGTCTCATCGCTTCTAAATTCAGCAACAAGGGGAGCACCGAGGCCCTCTCAACAATAGCCTAAGTGCCTTGCGCTTCTATCTCTTCACAACATTTATAATTTTGAAGGGTTAATAATCTCAAGGGTTTTCCGCAAATAATCAAGGGGTTTTGATGGGCCCTAAAAGCTTTGAAGGCATTCGAAAACAATTCAAAAAAAAGGGTGTCACCCAAAAAGTTACTACTTTCCATCTAGCAATGTTTGTGGCCAATGGTGGTCGCAAACTCCAACCTAGGGAAATAATGCAAAGTAGGAACGGTGAGGAAG
>MU008235.1:0-72006 GCA_010909165.1 Anthoceros angustus | reverse complement strand
GCGGCAGGAAATTTTCGCGATGCAACGTCTCGAAGACCTCACCTATGCGCGGATCGGCCGAGCCGCTGGCAGCCATCATCATGCGCCCGTAAAGCGCGCGCGCGCTTCGGCCAGCCGGTCTGCCGCCTTCGCCATGATCGTGCCCTTCCCGAAAGACGGGTTGCACGCCTCCTCGCCAAGACGATCATCCCACAAAGCAAGGCGCGGCGGAACGTGCCCGGCCGCCTGCGTTCTTTCCGTCGCGGAGCGTCAGGCCGCTTCTATGGACGCCCTAGTGGGCATGTCGAGAGGTGGCCGAGTTCGTCTTGAACTTGAGACCCTGAGGACGAGAAGAAATTGAGAGGAGCTCAAAACCACCTGAAGCAACACTCCGTGCTAGATCCGGCCAAAAGGCGCGGATGAGTTGGTGAATGTGTGGAAATGATTGACCAGTCTTAGGCGGGAGGCAAAATCGCCAAGAGGGCTGAAGAGTTGGCGCCGGGAAGGAGGCGAAAAGTTGGAAGCTACCTTAGCAAGGGTAGGAGGCATCGAGCAGACAGGAGGCGGCATCTGCGGCTAGCAAGGCCAGTGGGACCTTGAAGGCGAGAAGGACCTCCTGAGAAGTTAGTTGCCATGGAGCAGCGGAAGGAGCATTACAAGGGAAAATATGACGGCGGCTTGGAGAAAGAACGACAAGGATGGGACAATGTGACCAAGGGCTACAAAGAGGAGCTTCGTATTACGAGAGAACTTTGGAGGCGGAATAACTAGGACTCGATTTAGAAGCTACTTTGCGCAAACAAAACTAAACATGTCACCGTCAATGAGGATCAAAATGCCTTGCTTCACGTGAGTTATGCGAGAATCGAGGAGCCAGAGGTTATGCACAAGGCAAAATGTGTTCTGGTAGGCGGCAAAACTAGGCATATTCCATAAAATATGCTTTATTCTTTGTTTAGCCAGTTGTGTCGCTGATCTGGCAAAGCGGAACGGTTGCGGCCGTGATGCCTCAACCCGATTTTGCGATTCGAGCACATTTGGCGGTTGTTGCTGCCGGTGGAGATCGTCTCCGCTGGTCCGCGGCTGTGACACCAGGCCATCCATCCATCGTAGATTGCACGGGAAAGGCAGATTTTGGCGCGAAAATAAGGCGAGGAGATGCATATAGCGGGCACCAAAGGTTCACTCGGAAGTATTTTGGTAACCGTGGTATTCAACCACTACACCGAGGTTTTCATCGCTCGAGGAGTCGATGGTCTCAGGATCATCAGCCGCCTTCACTCCTTGCGGTTGTTAGGTGATTCAAGAGGAGGATATCAAGGTGGGCTGATGACGCGTGATACTTGCAGTCAATAATCTGTAGTGCTTGATGCCTCATTGCTACTTGGTATGTTTTGCGAGATGGCACCTCGGACCGAAGCCGGAGTAAAGGTGTCTTGGCAGACGGCGCTGGGCTAAGAAGAAAGCACGCAGGCGGAAGGCGATTGAAGGCCCGTGGACATTGTGATGAGTCCGGACCCGAAGATCTCCAAGACCCAGAGCTCGACAACTTTGACCCCACGACACACTACCTCATCACCGACCAGAACATCATTCCAAAGTCCATACAAGCAGGCAGAAATCGACATGATCAGAAAGATGTTCCTGGACCACGCAGTTTGTGGAGAAGGATGACCAAGGGTATGTAATTTTCCTGTGCACTCTGAAGACCAGACAGCTTCTCAAGCCTGACCCCAAGGCCATCCGAGTATACTTAGCTGCGATCCGGACTTTTGACACCGTGGCTTGCCAACCGGAAAGTGTCCGAGAGGAATTGTTGCAGGAGTTGCGTAACAATGATGGACACAAAGTGTTCCACAAAGTGTTGCACCAAATTTGCTTAGAAGGAATCGGGCAAACTGTTGGTTCGCATGCAGGGTCGAGGAGTGAACCCAAGGTCGATCTTGCCGAGTAAGAGTGGATGCAGGGGCAGGGTTCCTCAACGGCCTGGGTCCCGTCAATGCATCTGTCGGGAAGCAACCAAGCATTGCATTTCTCGGAAAGGAACCCAATAGTGCATCCGTGAGGAAGCAAGTTGTCTCTGTCTCCGAGAGGCATCTATAGGGACCAACCCAACAATGCAAATTGCATAACCCAACGGCTGCTTGGGAAGCAACCCGATACGGTGGCGGAGGCATCCAACAATGCTTCTTCAATGCCCATCGATGGTGATCCAGGCCACGCCTCGGTTTCCATCGATGGCCAAACTGCGGTGTCCATGATACTTCCTGCGACCGGGCGTCCATGGTTTCACATGGCCGGCGAGACTTGGTGAGCCACTTGCATTTTTACGAAGGTAGTGATACGGTCGGGTGAGGAGGGCGTCCGGGGCGAGGACACTAGGGCTGCGGATGGCATTCTACCATACCTGGGAGGGCGAAGATGCTAGCTGGAGGATGTCAAGGTGGAAGAGGAGGAGGAGAACTTGAAGAGGCGATGAGCGGGATGACCTCTGGGATATTATCACAGTGCACGTGATGGTTCTGGTCTTCGAGGGGCTGTTTCGGATCGCAGGAGGGTGCGAGGCGAGGCCCACACGGTGGGGAAATGTGAAGAAGGGGAAAGGGAGGCCATGCATGGCAAACAAGATTAGGAAAGGGCCGCTTGGTAGTGAAAGCCAAGAAACCGAGGGCAAGATGGGAGGCACAGGATTGTGGAGGAGGAGGAGGAGGAGGAGGATCCACCATGCCAGGTTTGTGGAGAAAGCTAAGGCACGCGGTCGCCAGCTTGATGCAATGATAGGCTCGTAACCATAAAAGCAGATGCAAGTCGGGACCTCGAAAGGGACGGAATTGCTATCAAGTGAGTGTGGGAGTCTACCTTGAAGTTGTCAATCAAGTGTTGCAGAACCCCCGAAGATCGGTGTGAGGTAGCCAAGGTGAGGAAGCTGGATCTTGCGTGGGTAGAGGCTTTGATGCAGAAGATGAAACACTGCCCCTGGGTAGCTAGTGTGCTGCAATGGTTGTGGTTGTCGACCCCTCATAGTGTCCTGACAAAGAGAAGTTTGACGTTGAGAAGGTGGACAGAGGGCTTTACAATTTTTTCGTCTTGGGAGGGAACCATTCCTTCCAGGCAAGGTCCCGGCTTTCTGATCTGTACCCACTGAAGGAAGAGTTCAAGTGGATGGATGCATATGTGTGTGGACAACGGACTCTCCTTGGGGTTAGGAAATAAGCTGGGTTTGTTTTTTTTTTCGTAGGTATGGAGTGTAAAATAAGGCGGAAAGGGAGGAATAAGAACATCGATCGGATCGTACTGACCGCATCTGACCGGGTAGGTAACGGACCTTGGAGCCCACTCCGGAGGACCTCCGACGCACCGGAGTATCGGATAAGTCCGGACCCCACTCCGGGTCAAAACGGGATAAGTACGCCAAGTAAAGTAACTTAGAAGTTGGAGCGTGAGTTAGACAGGGCGCCACGGATGGTACCGAGTGGCATGCGCAGCCAGACCGTAGGGTTGCCGCGACGCTATAGGTGTATTCACGCCCGGTAGGCGGCAGAAGGCCGAGTAAGCGAGGCGTAAGGCGAGAGGCCATGTGCCACCACGGACAGAAGAGCCTTCCGCTGGCGCTTACATCCGACGGAGAGAAGCAAGGGAGGTCATTCTTCCAAACAACTCGATTTCATTCTCGCCGACACCCGGCTCGAGTTGTCTTTTGATCGCCAGTACCCTTCGGCGATTTCGACTTGGCGAGGGAAGCAACCGACGCCGCGGCCGAGGAGCGGAGATCATGGAGCCTCACGCCTCAACATGGAACAAGGAGTGTGAAGATGGGACCCAAGAAAGCGGGCGGAGGCGTGTGGCGGCGCTTGGTGGAGCGCAACATCGCCACCAAGCGCCACCCGACTGGCCGTGGCCGGAGGAGGCGGAGGAGCTGGTGGGAGTGGCACCGGACATTTTCCAGCCGTCTCGACCTTCGGCCACCCTAGTCCGGGAGTACGCCGAAGATGTTGGCGCGGCCAACAAGGAGGTCCGATCCAAGAACTCATGAGGACCCTAGAGGTGGACTGGAGGTCCCGAGGGCGGTTCACAATGGAGGAAGTAGGAGGAGTAGGCAACCTCAAGGTGAAGGGGAAGGTGGAAGCGCCGTGGCGGCCTTTGCGACTGTGAACGCAGTCCTCCAACGGATGGTCGGCGTCGACCTCTTGGATGGAGGGTACGCTGGGCGCAAGATTATCGCCCATCGAACATGCTCACCAAGGTGGACCACCTTGGATAACCGTGTTCCTCCACGACTCATGTAAGGGGAAACGCCGATCGGGCGTGATAATCTTCGCCGGTCAATCAGGCTCGCAAGCCGAGGTGCGAAGCCACTCCGGGCGTATCGCCGCTTTTGATTCATGTGGGGCACGCGAACCTCCAAGGAGGGTGAAGAGAACGAGCACTCCGGAAAAGGGCTGGCCGCCCACCGGAGGCGTAGGAAGGGCGCAGAGGCGGAGGCCCGCCCCCCGGGAGTAAGAGGGTCCGGAGGAGGACGACTGAGGGAATTCTGACCCATACGTGAGCGGACCCTCGCCACCGAGGGAAGTGTGGGAGGACATCCCGCCTCCTCCTCCGTGTGCCCCAGGAGCCGGCGCAGAAGGAGCCACAGATGAGTTGGCGGTTCCAGCCGGCAGCGCCAGCCCAACAACAACGCCACCGAGCTCGACCTGACTCGGAACCAAGAGGCGGAAGACGGCTACCAACACAAAGACGATGTGCCGCCTGCGTTCGCCTCGCCAACGGAGTGGCAAGAAGCTGAGGAGGCAAAGGCGGTGGGCGGAGAGGGACGCCGCCCAAGGAGCGGAGGCCACTGGCAGCCTCACCCGGAGCTGCCTGCCTCCGACCGGGAGAGGAAAGGGCTGGCCCCTGACCCTTCACCACCTCCGAGCCCCGAGGAAAAGGGCGGAGAAGGAGTTAGCGCCAAGAGGGCTAAGGAAGGTGAGGCTCCGGACTCAAAGACTCAGACCTAAGGGTCCCGATTAGGTCCGAGAGCCAATCCGACCTCCCGGATCGCAGATGGTGGTCCTCGACGGACAGAGATGCCCGCGCCCACGCTGACTTTCTAGGCATCTCCTCAACGGCCGTGGAAGAAACGCGAAGTTAGCCACCATGGACGGATGCTTTGGGGCTCATGACAAGAGAAGACCCAAGAAGTGGAGGCCACCCGAGGAGGATGGTGGAACTTCAAGGGCGATGGAGGCGGCCCAGCGCGGCGTATATGGAGTCCCCGCCCGAGTCGAGGAGGGAAAAACGCCGAGGCGGAGTCCGGACGGTCCAAGAAGACCGGACCAAGATCCTTCACCAGGCGACAAAGCAAGCAGGAGGCCCAAGCACGGCTCAAGACCTGCAAACGGAGGCGGCGCATGAGGCAGAGGAGGGCGGTGGAGAACCCGCGACCGGCCGAGGCGGCTCGGCTAGACCAACACCAAGCCGGCGAGGCTCAGTCAAGGCGGCGGGAGGCGGAGTGAGGGGAGGAAGCATGTGAACGCCCATCACTTGTCTCGCTTGAAGACGGAGAAGGTGGAGCGTGATCAAGAAGATCATTTCCGATGAAGCTTTGCCTGGAGGAGGATGAGGAGAGTGCTAAACCCAATGCCAAGTTGATCGGAAACGAGGTACACCAAATGGGAGGGAGAAGTTTTGCAGCCACCTATGAGGAGGTCTTTCGCTTTTAGCAATGTCGATGACTGGCCACAAGAATGAGGTTGTTCCTATACTTCCAGACGCTGCTGTTGCAGTCACATGGAGTTGAGAGGTTGTGGGTCAAGGATGGTCAAAAGGACCGGGTTCTCGCCTTGCATGAGGAGGAGGCTGGAGGTCACTACGCTGCCAACGTGACCTGTAAGAAGATCTTGGAGGCAGGGTATGGGTGGCCAACCTTGCACGCTGATGCTAGGGAGTTCATCAAGCATTGTGATGCATGTCAAAGGGTTGGGAAGCCAACCAGGACCACACAGTGGCCATTGGTCCCTATCCTAGCCTTGGCGCCCTTCGAGAAGTGGGGGATTGACTTCGATTCACCAAGACCAAGGGGAGCCAATCATTCCGGTAGCAACGACTACCACTGACCGCATGGTGGAAGCTCAAGCCTTGCCCGTGGACACAAAATGGTGGCTGTGTTCTTGTTTGAGCACATCATCACAGGTACGGGTGCCTGGAACGGTTAGCGGCTGTGGGTACCCATTTCATCAACGAGGTGATCTCACATGGTGGAGTACTTCAACATCAGCCAGGAAGACCACCCCTACAACCCCAAGGCGAATGGACTCACGAGAAAGCTAATGGGTTGCTTTGTGATCCTCAACAAGTTGACCATCACCTACACCTGACGATTGGGACCGAAGCTTCACTCCCAGGGGCGACAGAGCGGAGAAGGTGACCACACACTGCACCCCCTACTACTCACCTATGGGCACTCACCACCATGCCCATTGAGTTTGAAGTGCCAACGTTGAGAGTCCGAGCATAGGAGGATGACGGTGGAGGAGAGCCGCTTGAGAGGCTCATAGGCTTTGTTCAAAGACATGGAGAACAAGCCTTGACAATTCTGTAACGTCCAAGAGAAGAGGAAGGAATGGCATGACCGGAAGTTGCAAAAACAAGAGTACGTTGTTCCGGGACTTGCTGTCAGATGATTAACAAGTACATGCACTTCGAAGTCGCATCTTAGATGGATGGGTCCCTGGTGCCGCAAGTGTTCGACAATGGATCCATACGCAGAACAACTTGATGGACCCCTACAACCGTGGTCAATGGTTGGCGCGAAGAAGCATTACCGTTAAGTTGGGACGCCAACAAATGAGAAGGGGAGTATGTGGTGACCACATGGGTACGTACCCCCGAAAAGAAGTGTTTTTTTTGTTTTGTGTTTAAGTTGTGAGAATCGTGTGAGTTGGAATGTGAAGTAGGTGAAATAAGAAAAGTCTACTAGAGCCTAGTAGGAAGAGAGTCTAGTCCCCGATCCGGCGTAACTCTGAGGGTTGGCTGCTCGACCGTTGCTAACGCTGCTAGCTGGTTAGCAAGACCTATGACACAAGAACTGACCTGGAGCCTATTGCTATGGTAGCAACCAAGTGGAGTTATTTTCCGATAAATTCGGAAAACCTATTTGGGCGAAATCACAGGGAAATACCTGAACGGGAAGTAACGGGGAGCCGAGCAGCAGTTATTCCATAGAGAGATCCTCCAGTGCGGTGTCGGGGCTAAACTGACCACTGGAAGTTGGCGCCGAGAGGACTGAGCACTGAAGAGGGAACTGGATGTGAGGCTTGTGGTTGAGTAGTGCCAGTGGTGGTGTGTCGTAGCCAAACTTTGCTCCTGTAGCTCGAGCCTAAGTCGCTGTGCCGTGAAGCATGGCTCCTAAGAAGACCACCCGTGGCCATTGAGTTACCAGCATCGCCCAGCTGGGCCCAACATGGACCATCGGAGAGTGAAGGGGTCTCTCGTGGCTAGGCACCACCGTATTTATGGACAAAAGTGGTGCTACAATGGGCGTTGGTTCGAGAGTGAGGCACCTCCTGTCGGCCGAGGAACGCTCTATCACCCTCCCCACCGGGTTATGAGCAAGCTCGACCACCCCTAGAGCGCCTCGCGCACACCACCGCCAATTGGACGCTCCAACCAGCCACAAGCGTGGGGATCTCAACCAGAGTTATCCGATGTGAGGGGCACAACCAAGCCCTTTATACAATTGCGCTCATAGCCACCGACTTTTCCTAAAACGGCCGAACGCCAAGAGGCGCCTACAATTTGACCTTAGGTCCGTGGATGGCATCCTATCCAAAGTTCTATTCTAGGATGCCACTACTCCCGCCCATGTTATCTCCGCACCCTCCGACGGTCGCCTCGCCTTCGCCCTTTTGCTAAATTTATGGGTCCTCCTTCCTCTGTCGATCCGGAAATCCTCCCATAAACTCTCCACGTTTTTCCATGATCCCAAGTCCCAGCTCCTCACCAATCCTCCACCTCGGACCCTCCAATGGTCCATATTTGGCCATTGGGCGAAATTTCTGCCGCAACCTTGGGCGCCATGAAAACCCTCACCATACAATTGCTGATAACTCGCCTAATCTCCAACTGGCCCCCTGTGGTTTCTTCCTTCCAGAATCGCGAGCTCACGCCACACTGTGGCTGCCTTTATGGTGCGAGCTCAGGCTCTGCTGTGGATGCCTGAGCTACACGCCTGGCCGTGCCTTCCGAGTTCCCTTAGGGTTATATTTCTAAACTCTACGACCGCCAACCGGCTTCCGCTACCACTTCTTCCGCGACCGCCTTCCTTCCACGATCACCCGCCGCCAACCATCTTCAAACATAGTCCTCAGACACCCCCACGACCACACACTCAACTACCGGTTGGTTCGACCTCTAGCCTACGGACCGCCAAATATGGGGACCCCTCCAAATATATAGACTTTCTATTAAATATTCCAAGACCAAAGGCCAAGGAGTATCGAGTTCATAGTCCAAGGACCGATTAACCCCGAAACAACCCAAAACTCATAGGCCAAGGACACTTTCTACTATAAATATCCCTTCCTACTCATAACCTAGCTCTTCTTGACACCAAACTTAACAAAAAAACAAAAATCACTCAAAGACACAATCCAAGGAGTTTCCAATACGGATCGTTTACATACTCCTTCTCATTTGTTGGCGCCCCAACTCGTATAATATTTCTTGACTCTCCAATTGACCTGGTTGGTAGGGTCCGTCTAGCTTGTTGGGTATGGAGCCATTTGAAAACTTCAAGGACTTATATGGCCCCATCCATGAAGGTGAAGCTTGCACGGAAAGTGCATATATCTTGTCATATGGTAGGTCCAAGTCACGGTACCACCCACAACCTTTCTCTTCCGTCGGTCCCTCTCCTATAAGCTCTCTGTGGCGGACAAATGGACTCGAATAATGCCTTTGAGGCATCTTGTTGCCTTGAAAGGTCCAGGGATGCTGCCGATTCAGAACTCAAATATTTACGAATAAGTAGGCCTGGTGTATCCGGATCTCCCTTCTCATTTCGTACCACCATCACTTGTCTTCCGATTACGCGCCTTCCCCTCCATCTGCCGCATGAACAACGCTTCGCCGGGAGCCAACATCACCTTCCACAAGTTCCACCTTCCACTACGCGGTAGTACCTTCCACACAGTGCGATCAGCTGTCACTCCATAACCCACCAGTGATGGAGTGGGAATGTCTCTTGATAGTCCGCTCTTCATCCGACCAAGAAATGTGGGCAAGCAGAACTTCTCTTTCTCATCCTCCTCCCCAAATGTGTCTTCTAGAGGTATAGCCATACATTTCCGTGGCGTCTCTCCTGCGTCGTATCTCGACTCCAAGATAAACATATCCTCCCTTCCTTAACCTTGGGGTCCCAGTCCAGGTTTGAAGCCCACTTCCTTCCTTGCCCACTTGAAGGTGCAGCGCCCCATACATCCACGTCCGGCCAATCAAAGCGTCATATCCGAGCTTTACGTTTGATGACCACATAGTCCATAAGGTACGGAATGGTACCAATATGGGTTAGAACTCCCCCACCGGTCATCATCTGGACATGTCCGCAAGACGCAGACCTTGGATGTGTGTTCTATCTCCAACTTGTGTCCTCCGTCATGATGTTGACCCCACCCGTAATCCAGAGGTACTTCTTGATAACGCATCCGAGATTTCTATCTCAGCTCCGGACCTTGGTCACCATGGCCACCATGTTCACGCAAGGGGCCTCGGCCTTGTTTTGGGAAGGGTCCCTCTTCTTGGGTTGTCTGCCTTCAATGCCCACGGATCTGGCGGTACCTCGGATTGTCCCCGAGAAGCTGTCCAAATGTTATCATGAATTTTTGGTCCATGATGGCCTCCGCCATGATTGAAAGGACATTCACCGTGTTCTCGCTCCCCCACTGCTTCAACAACGCGGTAGCTCCACAGTGTCCGTGTGATGGCTTGAGTGGTTGTGGCCGAGGGATGAGGTGTGGTGGTCGTTTCCGCTCCGCCCTCTCGGATCATCTCCATGACTTCCTTCGACATCCGCGGAAACCCTAACTCATCCTTTTTCTCGCCGCTGGTTTTCGCCAGATCTCGCGATTCCAGTTCTACCCCCATCTGGCTCCCTCCTTTCTGCACGTCATCCCTCAACTGCTGAGGAAGTCATCGTGACGCCAAAATCGCAGTGTGGCGTGCATCTGCCGCCATGCCCCGACCCGCACGCCACCTCCGATTGCTGCCCCTCCCGACCCCTTCGGGGTCTTTGGTCCCCCCTTCCTTCACCCGATGAAGACGTGACTTCCTCCTCACTCGATGTTACGGAGGCTTCCAATCCTTCCTTCTTTCTTCCCTGCCCCCTTCCGAGGGTGTCCTTCTCGCTCCGCTCGAAGCCATGGCAGGTCTCCTCATAGTACCCTCCATGTCCTCCAATCCTCAAAATTTCCGCTCGGAATCCTCCCATACCGCCATGAGCGTTCGACGCATCATCGTAACGGATTTTGCTCCATGGGTGGGTGGGTGAAGGTTGAGCAATCCTCACATGTTCATCGAGGACACCGCCACCACGTGCCCCGATTGCTTGCAATCCACACACAGCCTCTCAAAATCACCATTTCTGGCGAGTTGAGGGCACTAAGATGCGAATCCTCGGCAATTGTAAATCGAATGGCACTCATTTGCCCGGGGTTCCTTGCCATCTGATTGCGAACACCCATGTTTGGGGAGTTTCGTAAACTTGAGGGGTATAAAGTCTTCGGGTACCCAAAAATTGGTGTCGCCTCTTGAATTTGGTATGTATCTTCCAAGCACATCTCCTCCTCATCCTCCTCGTAGCCCAGCAGTTGCACCTTTGTTTGTGGACAGTTCGACTTCGAGTGCCCCTGCTGTCCGCAAGTTGAGCAGAAGAGATTCGCCCGTGCCCCCGTAGCAGCCCTTCTCCTCTCGTGGTCTTTTATGGCATTGAGATGAAGTTTCTCCAGTTTGGCCATCATTTCTTCCATCTTGTTCCCCTGTTGCTCCACCTTTTTGGCTGCTGTTTCCACCTCTCTTCTCACCTGCTCCGCGTCCTTCTTTGCATACACCAGCTCCTTTCCTCTGGCGCGGCGTCTTAGTTCCCACTCATTTTTCGTTTCCTTCTTTCTCTCCCTTGACGCTCATCTCATGAATCTTCCTCAGCTATCATTTGGTCTCTTCTTCCATGGAACTATCCAGAGTCTGTGAGGAGCTATCTTCCTCAGTGGGCTCAGCCCGGAGGATGAGTAGTACTTCTTCTTCTTGGATTTCTTCTTGTCTCTCGTATCCCTTCTTGATTTCTTTTCCCTACTGCATTGGACTCCTCGTAGTTCGGCGGCCTTGATCCCGATCAAGTCTTTCTCGTCGTGCTTCCCATCTCGGGCCGGACCTCTTGCGAACCAGCGGTTGCCATTAACTCAGTGAGGTCGGCCACGATCCGTGTGGAACCTTTCCACATAAACAGGGTCTCCTTCTTCCCTCTCCGCAATCCCTCGAGTTTGGACAAGACATATCCTTCCACATCGACTCCTCTAAACCTTTACAAAAGCCCTCTTGAGGCCCCAAAGGTGGTGGGGTGTGGAAGAAGCTATACTCTCGTTTGTACCACTTGGCCGCTCCATGACTCCATAGACAATTTGGGCACGTTGCATCCTCACGGTTGGCGGCGTCGGTGCTCAAAGCAACAAACTCGTCGGGATCCTCATGGCCTTCTTCTCTCCATACAGCAGGTGGGTTGCTTAGTGGTAACTACGGAGTAGTAGTCATAGCTAGTGGTAGTACTTTCAACTTGTGCGGTGGGATACAACTTCCCTCGGTGCTTCCACACTCGCAAGTTTGGTTTGGGATCTAGCGCTGGGCGGAGATTGAAAAGGTCGGGTTGGGGTACAGGCCTTGTACCCTCGTGGCGAGTTGGGAATCTGAGTCGATCGCCTCAATTCCTGTCCTGTTCTCCTCTTCCGTCCAGTGGTGTGGCCTCCCCTGCGCCCTCCTCGTGACTCTGCAACCTTTCTGCTTGGCGTTGTCATTTCCCAAATCGGATCGAGTCACTTGTCTTCCCGAGGCATCCATCTATCAATCTAGTAATGCTAGACTCTCTACTTAGGCTATGGTTAGTTCACCCTACGTCCTTGTGATTTCATTCCAGCCTGGCGCCAAAATGTGGAGTGTGAATTTGTATCTAGGGACACACGTGAGGTCCACATTCACCCTCAATGTCGTTGTAGGCTTAAACGAGGGGGCGCTCTCCACTTGCTTTCCACCACCCTTGCGCATCGCTGCGGATGCAAACGCTTGGTGGTCTTCGGCTTCTCACGTGACAAAGAAGTGTCTAGACTTACAAGACCTTGGATCCAGTACCCCCAAACCCCGTGCTCACCCAAACACCAAGACCTTAAACCAACATTGCTACATTTCATCAAGAGGGCCTTCTTATACCCAAGATCACCCACTTGGCTTGCAACGTTTGCCAAAATACCAATCGTCTTAGCCTACAGTCCTAGGGGCCTATCTCTTAATTTGGCCCACTAAGAGAGAAGATAAGATTTACAGTCTATCTATAGCACATGGGCCTACAACTATTTCAGGGTCACTTACCCCTATTATCTCTCCTAGGCCTCCTAGGCCCATGCTCTCCTCTTGCTCTCCTCCCTCTTGGCTGGTTGGGCAAACTCTCCCACAAAATCTCCACCTCCCAGAGCTGGACTCCTCCCTCTCTTGTGCTCGCAGCATAGCCTGGTACTCCTCCTTGGTGAGCTCTTGAATCCTAGATGGGTCGGCTAAAAGTCTCCTCCATAAGAGTCCAACCCAACAGTTTGTGTGAGTTGCAACCCTTTATGCAGTGAGTTATCCTAGGTTTAGGTTTAGAGATTAGGGTCAGGCGTGGCTAAGATAGCCACAGGTCTGAGTGTTGTTAGGATAGTAGCCTGGTCTGTAACTGCTAGATGCTTGGTGTGTCTGTGTTTGGTTGGATTGGCTATGTTTTGGTTGTCTTGACACGAAATCACTCCCTTGGGTACGAATCTCAAGTCTACAACGATAAAGAGGGTAAATGTGGCCTCTTTGTGACCACTTGGTTTAGAAAATCACTCCACAGGTATCCTCTCTTCTTGTTTTACTCGTCGGCCAGGGTACCTTCTCCAAATGGTGCCTCCCTCCCCGGCTTTCTTGACTAGCCTCAGGGGCCTTGACAAACAGATTATGCAGATGTTGGGCAATATCATCAGCCTGGGCACCTTCGAGTGCACTGCCGGGGATATGGCGAGGTGGTAGGTGTTCATGTCGCTTTTGGGGGCATTGGTGTGCTGGTCACGGAGGCCTTTGCAGCAGCTGCTTTTTCAGGGAGCTAAGTCCTCTTTGCCTCCATCCTGGCCTCCCGTTTCTTAATCCGTGATTCCCTCATCTTGGAAGCCTTCATCTCGAGCGTTAAGGTGGGAGTTTTCCTCTTGCATGCGTTCTTAAGATCGGCTAAGGGATCTTTATTCTCGCCATGCCAAGGTTGTTTGCGAGGGCTTCAAGCATCCCTCCTGGAAAGCATTATGGGCAAGCGCACCTAGCCCTTCTACTAGACTCCTCCATCCCCAAGCCCACTCGAGCTCGCCTCCGCTCTTACTCGAGGAAGGGAGGAGGTTCCGTCTAGGTTTGGTTCGACCTCTGGCCTGCTCTCTCTCAACATGCAGCTATGGGGCCCCCCTCGACGACTCTGCGCCACAACTCGCTGTCTAGCGCATTGCTACGCATGACGCTATCCAAGATGTTCTCGATGGCTAAGGAGAGCGCTAGAGGGTTCTTTCCCTATAGAGAGCGCCCATATACTGAGCTCAATGACGTTTCTCTCAGGGCTAATATGTTTTTGACTCGGGGGGACCAAGTTTGTGTTGCTGATATAGCTGTTACCGTAATAGACCCTACCCGAGACAATGTCTATGAGCATGTTATCCTCAACCCCCCGGAGTGGGCGACAGAGGGATGCGTGATTATGAAGATCCACAACTACTCTCCCATGCTGGATGACCACGGCTTCATCCCGCTTGCCATCGAGACTCACGGGGCTATAGGCAAGGACTTCTATAGGTTCGTCGAGGCACATGCCAAGGCTTACCACTCTTGTAAGAATGGGATTGGTCTCCCCCTTTCTTGTATTGTGGCTTTCTTCAAGCAACGAGTGTCCATTGGTCTAAAAGGGCTTTGGCGAACGCAGTGTACAGGACGGCGGCAAGCGCAAGTGATGCGACATCTTCGGCACTAGTGGTAGGCAGGCCTTTTCACATCCCGAACCACAAAATTCTTCAAGCAGTAGGTAGTTTCAAGACGAGTGATCGCGGGGGCTAGTCCCCCTTGGCATGATGCCCTTCTAAGGGTTGTTCCCCCTTTTTCTTGGGGTAGATGGGATTTCCAATCTCTTTTTTTTACATGAAGTATCCATGACCCATCGTTATGGGTTGAATGAGACCCCAAGGATACAATGAAGAAAGAGGAGCAACTAAGGTCTACGTTTAAAGTCACTTACAGTGCCTCCAATGTCATAATTGGGGAGATTGAATGGTCTACATATTATTGAACAATATATATTATTGAGGATGCATCAGGGTTTGTAAGATAGCCCCTGCAAGTGTTGTTATGAGGACAATGGACACCCGCTACCAAAAGAACGCTGTGAAATAGGAGAGAGGTAGCTCCACTCCATATGTCCTTACATGGTATGCTTTGGCATAGGCCTTGGTAAATTTATCAAAGTCTTTAGGCAATGCCCCATAAGTCTCCAAGGCAAGCAGGATGAAGACATGGTATGCTTGCATTCCCTATACTTAGTAACCTTGGAAGCTGCCACTGCAACTACTGCCCAACATGGATTGTTTAGGATAACCTGGTCAGAGGTATATTCTTGTGTAAGGTCAATAATCACCACATCTACCATGGAGATTTAGTTTAGTCACCCTATAGGCAGTATAAGTCAGGCCCAAATTGACTGACTTATCTGTAAAACATACCAATGCTCCATCCAAACTATATAACCACTTTCACGAGCCATTTGCAAGCTATATAACCACTTTCATGAGCTATTTGCAAGCTATATAACCACTTTCACGAGCCATTGCAAGCTATATAAGTAATTTCACAAGCCATCGCAAACATAACATCATAAATAGCATCATGGCTAGTAATACCTCGATTCCTATTGGGACAATTATCCTACACCATCCAAGTTAGGCGCCATCCCAATAATTATCCGCTCGACTAATGAGGTAAGTACATATTTCGGTACACTTGTATACAATTAAGCACAAATATCTAGTAGACCTAACTACTCCACAAACATATACATATTTCTATATATCAACCTACACGTACATATTGACCTTAAAGCACATACCTACAACCCGTTATGCAAGTCCCTGGCAGACGACATCAAGGAGTTACGTATTCACATACAACCAGTAAAAACGTGCTTTGCGTACATAAGGTCTGCTAAAATCTGTACAATTGTGACGATAAGGCTGAATCCGTCCAAATGCGAACTTTAGGGAGAATCTTACTTTAAAGGTTCAACCGGGCTTGAGTTCTACATTGACCCCAATGCGTAACGTTCAGTGTTGCACGCGGCAGAGAAGGGTCAAGCTGAATCGCTGAATCGGGCCAGCGTCCTTTCCGTTCGGGACGAGTTAAGAAAACACCCAACGCCTAATGAAGATCGCTCAAGTCAAGTCGATTCTGAGCCTCCTTCCACCTGCTGTCTAGCTAAATATTTCTCCCGCCGCTCCTTCTGCAAACAGGCAACAGAAGAAGAACCTTTTACCTACATGAGAAAGAACCTCCCAGTATGTATCACCGAGCAAATCATGCGCATGCGAGCTCTATCCAAGGCAATAACGCGACAACTGACCCATTCATCAATGACGTATCCTTCCTGTTTAGGTGCCTTATTCTCTTGCGGTTTCTTCAAGGCTTCCTTCGCGGCCTCCGCTTCAGCTAACCGCTTTTTCAGCTTGTCGATCTCTTCCTATCTCAAACGACACAGCAAAACGTGAGCTTTGCGCACGAACAGAATTTGGACGATACTGCAGGATACGCTTGCTTCGCTGAACTTGGACAAACAATCCACAAATGACACTGGACGTACTGGGGCAGCCCTTTGGGGATCGATGTAAACAACCCGCAAAATTTGCTCGACCACCACACCATCATTTTGTTCCTCAAACTGTTTAAAAAGATCCAAGCGGGATATTAGCAAGCAAATGCAGCAAAGCAAACAGAATACTCGGTCCAGTTCTCTCAAGACATTTTCTGGAAACACCAAAGAAGCACCGCGCAAGTGCAAAACGGTCTTACCATCTCTGGAGTGAACTCTGTGCCCTCCCTAACAGACAGGCTCACAATCTTGAACTTGTCCTTCGGTTTCTTGTCATGTGGCCGTTCAGGCTGCTCTACAAACTTCACAACTGAAGTTTACGGAAGACATCACGTGAGAGATGCGTAGAAACCAATTTAGGCTCACATGCACACTATGCCCATAGGGCATTCTACCCGCAAAATAGCAAAAGAAACAAGGAAAGGTGACGAGTCACTCACCCGTGGCAATGATGGAGGCATTAGGTGGTAGCACCCCCCCCGGTGGCCTCATAAAACAGCTCTTGGGCGCAGTTGTTTGAAACTGGAATTATAAACTGGTCCGTAAAAAATCCATCTCATGCCTAGCGTACAACGTCAATGTCCATAACATCGAAGTGCAAAGTCAACTTGCCTTGAATGCAACGTAGCTGTTACTGACATTCTTTATCTTCACAGCGCTGGACACCTGTTTGCCGGGTTCATCTACAAAGAGTTCCCAACAAGAGTTCATAACGTTCAGACCAAGTTATTCATGAAGCCTGAAAGCCAAGCAAACTAAGCCTGACGCAGACTAAGGATGAATCACAAAGCAAGGACCCCGCAACTCACACAGAAAGAATAACTTCTTGTCGGGATCCAAGCGCAGTCTCCTCCTGCTTATGAACGCCCTACCCACACCGGACAAGCCCCATGATCCGGAACTCTTGCCACTCGTATGCTGGCCAATTTGTTGGGACGCGCTCCCCGAATTAAGGGAGGGCAGACTTGGTCCACGTGACAGCCACGGCAGCCGGCAATTGCAAACCTTGTTCGCCGGTAGGTCATCGATGCCAAGAACGGAGCTGGAATCCGACGCTGCCATAGGTCCTCTGAGCGCCAAGCAAGAGCGGGCTAGTCACTAAAACAAGAGCAGAACAGAGCAGACGCGTCTACCCACCCGGAGCGGAAAGCTACCATCCACCAGCTACAAGATCTTGAGGGAAATCTCGGGGCCCGTGCAGGAGCCTGTTGCAGCACGCCTGTCAGATGGGAGCCGGCAGCACCTTCTCACTGCTGGGCTCAAGTCCGCGACAGATGTGGTCCGGCAGCTGCTTGTGCACGCCTTGGGGCGCCGCATCACGACCAGATCTCACCCGAAATGCATCTGCAGCGCTCAACAGGTGGACTGAGAGCCGGATTGCCCACCACCAAAATGCTTCAGCAGCCACTAATGAGGGATGCGGATGCGGCTGCGGCTGCGGCTGCGGAGATGAGCTACTGAAGCTCCTTGGTCCTTGTCCTTGTCCTGGGCCACATACATTCAAATATGACATGACAGGAGCTCGACTCGCCGCGCCTCACGTCGCGCCACAACAGTGTGTAGCCACCTCCACCTCGCTCCAACCCGCTCCCATACAAAGCATTGCGATGAGATGCAACGCAATGCCACCAAGTGAAATGGGGTCAGATCCCCCCCTTCGTAGGGTTTCGGTTTTAAGCCACTGCAGCTCAATTTCATGGAAGGGGCCCCCGGGGGCCGGGCCGCCTTGCACTCCTGTATCATAGAGATAGAGGTGATTCGGGTTTCAACTTTCGTCTATACACTACTCTCCATACCTACAATATTTTATTCTTTATAGATATTATTCTCCTAAGTATGCAGTCAATCATTCAATCTTCAAATCTAGGTATGTGTGAACTTTTATATTAAATTTATCTTATCTTGATCATCAAAATTATAATAAAAAATATAATTTACAAGATCTTTCAACAAATGGATCTAGATATTCGCATAATTGAATACACTTCTCACAATTTATACTTCCTTGTTTGGAAGCTTTGTCCTAATGTATGAGTACATTTTTTCTTAAGTCAAGGTCTGCATGGATATGAGAGTCCATTCTTCCTTCACCACAACATGCAAGCTTTTCCAAAGTTTTTCACAAAAATATGATATAGGGTATTCGACCCATTAGAATAGAGTATCATAAGAACTTACTTGAGTACCTCGATAAATCTTTGTATCGGACCATAGAAAGAGTCTCTTCGTTTTTTTATCACCCTCTAAAATAAAAAGTATGATGTCATCTTAGGAATGTTATGGCTTGAGGTTAATGAAGTTGTTACCGTTGATGGTTGATGTGGCTATTAGATGTCACGCTGTCTAATTTGATTATTTCGTTTGGGTGCAAGCTATTACGCAAAGTAAAATTAATTTCTAAAATTATCTATTTATTTATATTTACATATATAATACTTAACTACACACACACAATTTTCAAGCACATAGATTTTTAAAATTATGGCATGGGCCCAGATAATATCCATATTATAAGGCAAAAGTAAAAAAAAATATTTTCTATTGAATAGATATATCAACCACGGTATTGCTTTGAGGAAAAAGGAAGTAAAATAAAAATGTACTCAGATAGTGGAAGAAGATAGGACATCGTACCTTAGGAGGAGACACAAGGTAAAACACTATCAATCCCATGGCACATCACTCTCATGTAAGGTAACTTTTTTTTCATTGGTTTTTGTAATACGTGTGTCCATTACTCTTCAAAGGCTTTGCTAGAAGCATATTCAAGATAATTTCAATTATATGTACATTAATCTTTTTAACTTTATGCTTGCTATATCATAAGCATAAAGATATAAAGGAGTTGAGATTTATCCAATTCGTGTTTCGTGAAATACAACTTTTCACAACTTTGATGAACTTCCTCAAAAATCTAGTTACCATGCAATGTTCCGTAAAAAACCTCTTGCTTATGAGTGGTACCTTGAGGTTTGGCTCGTGAGATGACGTTCTAATCGAGACCTTCATTAAGTGAGACCTTCATCAACTTCATCTCAAACATGCGATTCATCACTTTCAACTGTTATTGGATGAAAATTATGATCCTATTGTTGAAGAGTTGTTGAAACTGTGTCCGAATTCCTAAAGTATAAGTTAAATTAGGGTAACTTCTACCTTCTTGGTGGGAGTGCCTTACTTTTCGTCCGGTATTTTTACCTCCCTAGTCTGTATGGTCTATATTATTATATTTAGATTGCAGCTTAGTCTTTTGGGTTACCAATTTCAATTTCTATTCTTAAACTGTTAAGTCAGGATCTTGTTGTTCTTATTAATGTATCATATTATTTATACTAAAAAACAATCTCAGACGTATATATAATAAATTCCCAGTGATGGGTATCAATTTACCGTAAAAATAACACCCCCTCAACGGGGTGGGGAAAACCACGTACTTAGAAGCAAAAACCAAGGTAATAAATCAACACCAGACCTAGCACTAGGCCTCCAAGTACCTCGCCCTCCTCTTCTAGGAGGACTCGCAGACAGCACCCTTGCCGCTGCTCTTTATTCTCAAACCACGAGTCAACAAGAACATACAGAGCTGGAGGGCTCGAGAGAACTCCCCATCTTTGCCTAAGCTAGGAGCTTAGCTCTCCCTCCACTTGACCTCCTCCACAAAGCTCCTTCACAACACTCCCCTTAGGTGCTTACAGCCCAAGCAACAAGTGCTCTCAAGGCATAGCCCAAGCATCAAGTGCTCTCAAGGCACAGCCCAAGCAACAAGTGCTCTCAAGGCACAACCCAAGCAACAAGTGCTCTCAAGGCATAGCCCAAGCATCAAGTGCTCTCAAGGCACAGCCAAAGCAACAAGTGCTCTCAAGGCACAGCCCAAGCATCAAGTGCTCTCAAGGCTGAACTAAATTGTCTTTAGCCCAGGGCGAAATCTCCTTTTATACTCAAGCCCTAGCTACAATCTTAGTAACTACTTACTTAAGCTTTAAGCTATTATTTACTATCACACTTCCTAGGGCTGCATGCTTAACATGCTCTTAGTAAGCTGCTCTTCTAAACATGCCTCGCATGGAGCTTTCTTGCAAAGCACTCAAGCCACTTTGTTACTTCCTCCCCACTAGGAAGAATCACGCCTCGTGATAACCAAGGTAAGAGCAATCATCCAAGAGCCTTTCCGGATATCCTCTAGTGTTACCCAAACTGGTATTGAGATCCCACGTAACTTTACCATGTATTGTGGTAGAGTTCCACGTCTTGTAGCCACGCTACCTTTTGCAAGGAATTCTTCAATCTCCCGCAGTCCTTGATCATGCTGCACGAGGATACTGTACTTCTTCCTGTCCATGTCCTCTTTCTCTTTGCCTGGCACAAATGGCTTCAGCATTGATACATGAAACACATTGTGTGCAAAAATCCAACAGTAAGTCCAACTTATAAGCGACTTCTCCAATGCGCTCAGACAACATAAGGACCTCCATACTTTGGCCTCAACTTTAGAGACAAACCTTGAAGTGTGAAATGCTTCAATTTCACCCAAACCTTATCCCCAACATTGAAGACAGCTTTCTCCGTGCTTATCAAGATATCTCTTTGACGCGTTTGAGCCTTGGCTAATATCTTTTGGCAATCTCATGCCTAGCCTTCAAGCTCAACAAATTGGCGTGGATCTCCGTGGTAGTATCGAAAACTTCAGATTTAGCATGGATACTACATCCGTAGAGTTCCACTCATCTCAAAGGGACTATATCCCAGGAGCTATGTATGGTTATTGTAACAAAACTCCGCATCATCAAGATGATCAGCCCAATCTCTCGATCAATCGCACATAGTGCCTCAAGTATTCTTCTTGGATTCGGTTGACTCGCCTGTTAGCCCATCAAGATCCGGATGGTATGCGTACTCATGCATAATCGCACATTCAAACTTCTCATCAAGTGTTGCCAAAATTCTCCGTGAATCTTGGATCTCTATCACTCATTAACTGACGCAAGCCATGATACTTGTACACATACTTCTTGAACAAGTTATGCCTAAGCGCCACCGCTTCTTGGTGGGATGAAGTGCGCTTGCTCGGTGAACCTATATCCACCGTCATGATAGTGATAACCATTATCGGGAGGCAAAGGCATGATGAAGTCCATAGAAATACTTTTCCATGGCCCTCTTGGAATAGGTAGGTAACAAACCTCTTGGTTTAGCCTGTTTCTACCTTATCCTCCGACAAAAGACATGCCTTGACATAGTCTAATGTATCTTGATACATTCCTCGCCAAGAAATGCCTTCTTCAACTTCTCATAAGTTGAATCACCTCCACGGTGACCAGACTTGGCACATCATGACATTCGAAGTAACTTCTTCTTCAAGCCTGAGTTAGGAATCACAACTCTCTTACATTTGTATATCAACAAACCATCTCTAAGTTGAACTTGCTTCCTTCTCGCCACCCCATTCATCCGATTCTTCAGGATCTTGCGATAAGCTTCCTTAATCTCTTTGTGAGTATCCACAGCTCAATCACACTTGCCATTGCCTTCCCTTGACTGCTTTGCGACGCCGCAACCTTATTCTCCTTTCCAGTTTATATTTTAGAGTCACATCATACATAGCTAGGAATCACGCCATCTAGCTTGTCTCGCATTCAACTTCAATTGGTTGGAGAAGTATGTTGTAATCGATATTATCGATACGACAAAAGACCTACCCAAGAGATAGTCTCCAAGCCTTTAGACAAAGGATGACGCAGCCATTTCTCATAGGTGGGATACTTCATCTCATAAGGATGCAACTTCCTTGACTCAAAAGCTAACGGCTTTTGGTCCCGCATCAAAACTCCACCTATAGCCATGTCCGAGGCATCACAATACACTTCTACATCTTTCTTGGGGTCATACATTCCCAACACCGAGTAGTACTCAACTTCTTTTCATTCAAAGGCTGCTTGACAATCAAAGATCCCACTTCCAAGCTTTTGATGTCTTCAAGAGGTCGCTATGCCGCTATCTTAGCAAACATATGTACAAACCTCCTGCACATGTGGCCAAACCCATAAAGCCCGACTCATGAATGTTCCAGGGGCCAATCTTGAATGGCTTTAACTTTATCGATCCATCCGATGCCCTCAGAGACAATAAAACCTAAGAATGGAATCCTTGATTTAAATCACACTTCTTGATTGCCAAGAACAAAGAATTCTCTCTTAGCTTTTGTAACACTTCTCTTAAGTGTTCAGCATGTTCCTCCAAGGTATGGCTAAAGATCAAAATGTCATCCATCTATGAATATAGTATTCATAAGTGTCTGAAATGTGGCAGGTGCATTAGTAAGTCCAAATGGCATGACCAGAAATTCAAAAGCCCCATACCTGGTCCTACAAGCTATTTTGTACTCATGCCCCTCAGCAATTCTGATCTGATAGTACCCTACCATCAGATCAAATAGTGTACTTGGCACCCTTCAACCGGAATCTTCTTAACATAGCTAAGTATAGCTCCTTCTTTTTCTTGAGATCTTCTTAAGCTCTCTTTTGAAATCAGATCGATGGAGTCTCAAGCTCGGCTAACACTAGCACAACTCACCTTGTGCTTCTGGATATCTCAATAGTGCGAGACTTAACATCCATATACACTTCATTGGATCTCATCCACCTGTGCCTAAGATGATATCATGGTCATCCATCTCGACGATCGTGAAACTCACATTTCCTTGCCATGCTTCAACTTGCCTTACTCCATGCACCGCCAAATTGCGAGTCCCTTTAGCTTGCTTGATTCCATATGGCGTGGAGGTTTCAGTCCATTCAAGACCAAGCTCTCTTGCCTTACTAGGAGTTATAAAATTGTGGGTGGCTGCAGAATCCAACAACAACTCTACATCTAAGCCATTCATCTTCCCACATATGTACATGAGATCTCCACCCTTCCTCATTACAGTGTCATCCTTGACACTAGATGACTCACCACATGTCTTCACAACATGTGGCCCCTGGCGTCACCTGGAAGTTCTTGGATCCTCGCTCTTGGAACAGGTGGATTGGCAGCAACCAAATTCAAGTTGGGAGTTCCAACATGCGGACAATTCCTAGCAAAGTGTCCCTATTCTTCGCAACTGTAGCACACACCTGAGCTAGGCACTATTCGTCGTCTTCCACGACCCCTATTATCTCCTCTAGCTCGGCCTCTGCCAGTAGTCTCATTAGTTCCACTATTCAGTGGTGGTAGCTCGCCCCGCCTAGATCTACCACGAGACCTAGGATATCTTCCTCTTGATACCGGTGCCTCTTGAATAAACATATCCGTATGGCATCCGCCGCCATGGCCTCTTGCGTTTGAGGATTAGTCAAAGCTATCCTATTTTGAGCCCATCTCTTAAGGCCGTTGATAAACTTGTGGAGTTTGTCCCGCTCATGCATCTCTGGACATTGCAAGACAATAGAGCTAAACTCACTCACATACTCCCGCAAAGTTCCGATGCTTGACATTGTCGAGCATCCTTCGCGCCAAACTCACGCATTAGCGGGTTGGAAACGGAGTTGCGCTTGCTTGAAGTCCGCCCATGTGAAGATTGTGGCTCGATTGCCTTGCCTTACGCTTCTCAACGTAAGTCCTCCACCAAGTAAGAGCATAATCCTCTAAGAAATTCGTGACGTGCTTCAGACTACTCATCTTGCACTCGCATGATTCGAGGTACGCCCAAAGAGAAAACCAAGAACTGATTTTCTACGCCACGCCGCCTTTATAAGTCTTTGGGGCCTCAGATACCTCAACTTCTTAGACTTTTGGATCGCTCTGCTCAGCTCCACTTCTTCCGCTCTTCTTCAACGAGCACGCCTTTAATCTCCGATCCATGGCATCAAGTCTCCTCATGATCTTTTGGAGCTGGTCCTCTATGGTGGTGCCTCCTGCCTCAAGTTCCTTCCTCCCTGCTCACAACTTGCGGACTGCGGCTCTTCCACGCTTGAAGCGGGCCTTATCTTCCGGGCGATCCTTTCCACTCTACTTGGCTCGCAGATCTCGCCATCTCCACCACTACTAGTCAAAGATGCTTCAACCTATGCTCGATACCACAAGTAACACCCTCAACGGTGGGGAAACCACGATTAGAAGCAAACTAGTAATAAATCAACACGAGACTAGGCCTCCAAGTAGCCCTCCTCTTCTAGGAGGACTCAGACAAGACTCTTGCTGCTCTTTATTCTTAGATCACGAGTCAACAAGAACATAGAGCTGGAGGGCTAGAGAGAACTCCCCATCTTTGCCTAAGCTAGGAGCTTAGCTCTCTTCACTTGACCTCCTCCACAAAGCTCCTTCACAAGACTCTTGTGCTTACAGCCCAAGCAACAAGTGCTCTCAAGGCATAGCCCAAGCATCAAGTGCTCTCAAGGCACAGCCCAAGCAAGTGCTCAAGGCAACCAAGCATCAAGTGCTCTCAAGGCCGAACTGTCTTTAGCCTGAGGCTCTCCTTTATACTCAAGCCCTAGCTACAATCTTAGTAACTACTTACTTAAGCTTTAAGCTATTATTTACTACCACACTTCCTAGGGCTGCATGCTTAACATGCTCTTAGTAAGCTGCTCTTCTAAACATGCCTCTGTATGGAGCTTTCTTGCAAAGCACTCAAGCCAGCTTTGTTAATGTAAACCTATTTACATAAACCTTGCTATATGCACGTACTTCGGAAATTCTCAGGAGGATCCAGAGCCGATCTCATCTCCACAAGAAAGCTTCCCTTAGGTTACAGGCAAGCGATTCCGTGGCTTTATTGCAGAGCGGCAGAGTCTTGAGCAACCAAGCAATCAGGGAGCATAGGGGAGGTAGCAGATAGGCCACTTGATGGACACACGCAGAAGGGAGGAAAGGACTAGTGGGCACAAACACCGGAAGCGGAGGCTGAGGTCTCGATCACCAGACCAAGGATTTGACACTGATTCATCCAGCAGTAGTAGTGGGTCCGATACTGAGGACTCTGGCAGGAATGTTAAGCGCAAACGTAGAAAGTCCAGCAGAGATAGTAAACAGAAAGGGGAAGCGGACGAGCTCAGCAGAAGGAGGGGGAAGTCGGAGGAGAGATCGAAGAAAAGAAAGGGAGACAAGAAGAAATCGAAGGAAGATAAGAGGAAGCGGAAGAAGGAGAAAGCGGGTCAACTAGCCAAGCGACCGATTACGTCCTCCTGGGGAAAATATGGCCTTCTCAAAGAGATTGATATGTGGTTAGTTCCATGTTTTTGGTGCTTTGGAGCCGAAAAGCAGCTGCCTCCGACTTGAGAGCATTCTCTTTCTGAGGGTAGGTGCTGCAAGTTGAGAATGTATGATCGGGTTGCTTAGGCTTGTAGCTTATTGTGCGCAGGAACAAACGGCCCGAGTTCAGTGCCTGGTTGGGCGAGGTGAAAAAGGTGTGTTTTGTTTAGTGGCTCCTGGTTGGGGGGCTAATTCCTTGACAGTGCAGTAATGCCGTTCTTCTGGCATTGCAGGTCAATATGGAAACTCTGTCAACTTGGGAAGAGAAGCAAATGTTCAAAGAGTAGGCGTTTTGCTCAAATCCTGTTCTCTGTCCTGTCCTATTTTCAGTCTGACCCACGTGCTGCCTACAATAGTTCATGCCTTTCATGTCTCATATTCGGTGTTACCCTTGCAGGTACATGGAGGACTATAACACAGCCACCTTCCCTTCGAAGAAGTAAACAACACCACCTTACATTTGCTTGGATGTTTGACTCCTGCAAGGTTTACAGTTCTGGGGGTTTGTTGGGGAATGTGAAGCATCTTTATGGCTAGTGTGCAATGACGGGGTGCCAACCGCAGCGCATGGATAGGATATCACGTTGTATTTGCAGCATGTGTCGGGCAGGATTAAACGGTTCTCAGCTCAAAGTTCATGTTGTGGTCACAAAGTCCTTGTGAATTGTCATTAGTTTGAAGAGTTGACATGATTTACTGTTAGGTACTATGATCTGGACATATATCATCGACGAAAGCTCTTTAGGGCGAGGGCCAAGGGACTGAAAGCTGAAAGTTTTGAAAGAATTGAGTTCAATGATGAGGAGCAAAGGAGGTGAGAATGAGATTCTCCGCAGTATGCATGTATCTCAACTTCAAGCCATTTGTAGTGCCTTTGTTGTAGCTGGTTGATTGAGATACTTCTCAAGCTGAATATTTCTTTGGAGTGCGGTTTCAGAGTGGAGCTGAGGAGGGAGAGGGAACAACAAAAGGAAGTAGAAGTTGATGCTTTGAAGCGTTCTATCTTGGCTTCTGGACAGGTATAGTAAAATTGGTGATGATGAAGCCCCACTTCTTCATGTTCCTGCCAGTATCTGAGATTGTTTCATGGTTTCTTTGTAGGCCCAAGCAATGCGGGATCAGGCACATCTGCGAGAGGAAATGCAGTATCAATTTCGTTTGGGAAATCTGGAGGTCTGCAGCAGTAGTTTAAGGGACGTGTTCCTTGGACCATTTACGACGTGGTCACTGACGTATGTTGTGCTGTGCAGGCTGCTGCAGCCATCCAGAGAAAGCTGGGACCAGACATCCTTCCAAGTTCGAAGTAATAACGTCTTCTTAAACAATCTTTGGTGTACAGATCGCACCCATATGGGCCTAGTGGGCCCCCTTTCACGTATTTGTTCTCTCCGCTGATCACAATCCCTCTTATCGGTGAGCCCTTTCCCTTCTTTTTCATTAACCTTGTCAGTACATATATAAAGAATATTTTCAGATCATGTGCATCTCCACATTCACTGGCAGATACACAAGGCAGTGTTCGAAACGGGCCCTTGAAGTGAAAGCGTAGCTGAGATTGTGTTGCGGTGAAAGCTAAGGATTTTCCTTTCTTGTTTGGGTGGTGGACATGGGGATCCCTCCACATGTGGTGGGTCAGTCTAGGAGGACTTCTGGGTGAGCATGATAGAGGAGATAAGAGAGGTGGTCACCTGCTATTGCCTGCTGAGTCTGTAAGAGCAGATGAAGGATGTGAAGAACGTAAGCTGTTTACGGATAGTTGAGAGGCTTGAAGTATGTGACAAATCCGAACTGCCGGAAGTGAGTGAGAATCGGGTGGTCAATTGGGGGCATGGTTAAGCGAATTAGCTACAATCTGTCAGAATTTGTGACATTCTCCTTGTCCAACAGTCACAGCTGCTGCCACACAAGCGTGACGGCAACGCAGAAGCGCCAGGCAGTTCCGGCCATGCAACTCGCGTTGCAAGCTAAATACAAAACTCCCCGGAGCGCGCAGGACTGACAATGTCATCATCTCAAGCTTTTCCGACGAACTCCACGTCAAAGATGAGCACCGCACGGGGTGGGATAATGCAAGATCCTGCATAACATTTTCAAAACTAAGTATTATAATTCGACAACACCATCACCAGCTTGAGTCTGGGTGAGTAGCTAAGCGTCGAGCTGAGGGATGAAGGAGATTACCTGCTCTACAACCGGCCCCTCGATCCCCATAGCCGAGCTCGGGTGGAATCCGTAGAGTCCGCTTCCCACCTGCGAATGTGATGATACGAGTGAGTAGATGAGCGAGCCTGGAGCGCTAGGTACTGCAGGGAAGCAAGGGGCTTGGGCAACCTGCTAACATAGGAGGAATGCCTTCAGCTCCAATGATGCCTTGATCCCATCCCTTGATGACCTGCATCATGATGGACCCTTGCAACATGTGAGACATTTGTTTGGTCCAGTGCTCGAAGGAACAAGCATAGCATTGTTATCCAGGCCAGGGTGGTCCAGGCCTTACCTCTCCCACGCCAACTCTAAATACCAAGGGCTTTCCTCTTTTATAGCTACTATCGAAAACAGTTCCATCCTCTAACCTTCCTGTGTAGTGCGCCTGCAGCTCGACAGGAACAGCTGAACGGTATTAACAATGGCAGGCTCATGAAGGAAGGTCGCAAACAGATAGTGGAAGAGCCAGCATGAGGGACTTTGCACCTTGATCAGCAAGCCTGCGGATGCTGCCAAACCATCTCCTGCAGAGGTGTCACAGAATGCTAAACCATTGGGCGCAAGAGTTAGATCAGTGCACCCTGACCCTTGCTGGGCTCTGGTGTACGGTACCGGCAGTCCGAGTCCCAGTCCCATTCCCAGTGCTAGCAGGGTGCCCAGCTGCTGGGTCATTGTTCTCCTGGAAGTGGTTCTGGCAACCTCAGGTGCAGGTGGGGCGTCTGGGGCCGTGCCATGGTTACCAGCCTCAGAGGAATCCCGAACGGCCACAGGCCCCGAGAGACGCTTGCCCGTGGCCCGGACAAGTCTGCCATGCGACTGCCCGCCTTTGCACAGAATGCGCCACTCCAAAGAGCATCTGGCTGAGCTCGAGCTCAGCCTGGCGATCGCGGGCACGGCGGCGTGGCTGCAACCGTGATCCGAGACCAACGCGGAAGGGGGAGCAGCGGAGAAGAGGGACGAAGCCATGTGAGCTGCGATTCACGCGATTCACTTTGCTGTTCGTTGAACTAGGATGCTCTAAAGACTATCTCACAATCAAGGCACGGGCATCCTTATCCACACAACTCCAAGAGCTATTTTGTTCACATCATTTTTCTGTCTCCCACGGCCTACAAGCTTGTCCGGAGGGGTGTGAAGGTGAGCGATAATTGCACACATCCCCTGATCTTGCCCTTGTACATGACGTAGAATTCGGACTCAGGAACCACGTTGTTGTTATCCTTGAGAACCCGGGACAGGAATATCCTGCACAAATTCATCAGTGTCCAGAATTAGTCAAGCCCAATGGATTACCCTTTGCCACACAGCCCAAACGCACTTTTAGGTACCTGGCTGTGCCCAGATCGTCATCCAGCATCATGTCCTCGTCGTAAATTTCGATGTACAGCCACTCGGAAGCATTCTCTTGAATATCGAAGACGAAGGATTCATTCCACACTGGACACGACCCTTGATCTGCCAAGAGCATAACAAGGCATGGTGAAGGAAGGAAGGAAGGTGGTGGGGCACTGTCAGCTGGGCAAACAAAGCTTGAAAGGAAATTACAGATGGGTTGAGGCGGGATGCCACCCACCTTGCGCAGTTTTGGTTCTGAAGAATTGGCGGCCGCATTTCAGCTTGGCATAAGGGTCCGCTTTACCTGCACAAGGCCAAGGCGTTGCGTTACATGAGGAAGCAGGAGGAAGAGAGTGTTGGAGAGTGGCGCCTACCTAAGCCAAAAGCCTCAGTGCCCTTGATGCCCTTTGCCCCTCTTAGCTGTACTTCCAACTTGCCAGCCTCCATCACCCAATATTCCTCCGCTGCAAGGCTTGCTCGGAGGAGACCCTCGGAGTCTGAAAGCTTTCGCTGGCCGTGAATCAGGTGACCCAGTCCCGGCTCATGGACCCTTCGCTTCCACTCAAACCTTGCTTGTTACGATTCTGGAATCATTCTCTCCAACAGTTCAAGCGGTGGATCTCCAGTTTTATGGACAGCGGGTAGTTTCACGGCCAAGTCAATGTATGTACGTACACTTACCGTAATACGGCAGCTCTGTAGGTTGCGTGGCGCTACCACCTTGTACATACGTTGTTAGACATTAAATTACCTCCCAGTACGAATACATACAAAGCCAGGCGCATTAGCTTAGCGCGGTGAGACCCACAGGCCGTTCGTTCTCACCTAGACTACCTACCCAATACTTTGGCCTCACGATGACGAATCAGGCCACTGCAAACTGTAGTCCTTGGGAGACAGAAACTGCCAATACCCACCCGCGAGTTCCTGCTCCAGCTGCTGCCATCCCCACACGGCACTACCCAGAAACAACCACACGTCATTGGCAGCTACTTCTCCCGACTTCACCCGCTCGAACACATTTTCTGCTGACTCTGCTTTGCCGCCAAAGAAGAGGCCAGGAGACACCTCCTCAAAGCCTTCCAACTTTTCGCCCCGCGTCAAAACCAAAAAGGGCCTCCCCTGCACGGCACTCGGCCCCCCATAATGGACTGGACTGGCTTGCAGAACTCGCTGATGCTCCGGGTCGAAGCCCACCAGATTCTCCCACACCAGCGGCTTGTTCACAATTACTCCCCACACGGCATGCTCATTCGCACTCAATACCAGGATAACTGCACTCTGAAATACTGGAGACGATCCCAGCTTTTCGTCCGCAATCAGGAAACCCCCATGTTGTGGACGCTCCGCCAACACCCTACCGATAGGGCCGCTGCTTCTGCCACCTTGCAGTCGGGAATTCCGAACAACGTAAGTGCCACTTTCGGATGTCTGCTGCAGCTTAAGAGCAGGGCACTGATCTGCTAGTCGGGGCTCCCAACTTCCAGCATTGCCCACTTTCCTCCAACTCCCTGCGAATTACAACATCCGGGCGTATAAGGTGTACCGGGGAATCAAACTCACTGTTTTAGTCTTCATGATTTTTATATGCACTTCCTGGAAGGAACCACTTGAGTAAGCTATGCTCCAAACCTTGGGTGAGACGTTGGAGATTTGGGGAGGACTTTCCATGGGCTCGCATAAAGCTCACCACGCCAGCAAGGGTTGCTTCTCCGCCGTAAACAACTGGCGACCTTTTCCTTTTAGCAGGAAACAGTACGAGTGACGGGTAGACCTCTTCCTACACCTTGCAAACAGGAATTTTGCACCTTAGAAATATGGCCTACCAAGAACAATGCTTCACAGGAAAACACAAATTGAGATCCGTCCACCTGCAGAACTTGCTTTAGCCTCGAGCCGCAGTCATTTAATACGCAGTCCATTTGAAGGAGAATGGGCAAGCCGTCATCAGTAGTTCGAAGAATGTCCCCTGACACATCATCTGCAGATCATCCAGAAGTTAACTCACGTTACATTTTACCCTTAAATGCAAGTATATAATTGACCTCCTTGGTGTTCACAGAGGTTCTCACCACTTCCGCCGTGGGTGCCAGAGCTTTCAAACCCTCCATCGAGCATTGTTAAATATCTCCTAATGGCATGATGGAGCTCTTTGAAGATAAGCTCCATACGTTTGCAGAATCCGCACCAAGAGGTGGTGAATAGGACTACAACATCCTTTTCCACCATTTTACCCTTACTATCTTCAGAAGGCCCTCGGGTATTGTTGACGCATACAAAACTCCCACACTTCATGACTGGCTCTTCAATGCCCAAAACAAGGCTTTCAAAGTTGTTAGCAGTAACTCTGGGCACCGCCCCCGCTTCATGGAAGTCGTCATTCACATAGGGTGGCCAGGGGTACTTTCTTGCAGGCAATGGCTCAGGTTGTGAAATAGTCGCGCTCTGCAGCTTCCCATGTAAAATAAGATCTAAAAACTCAAGTACTCCCTTCTCGTTGATGACGAAATCAAGGGGATATACATAATGTGCACCCCTCTGAGGATGAAGGACAACTAGGGACGGGCAAACAGCACTACTTGTCAAGCTCTCTTTCAGTTGGCTTTCACCATCCCAAAAGAAAAATGAGAGTGTCACATTCGGTGCTTCCTGCAAGACCCCTTGGATACTGGGGTTACCCACAGGCTGACCAAGTTCATCGTGGCAGCTCTTGGACGCCACACCACTGCCACTTTCCTCTCCTTCATCGGCTTCCTTTCCTGCTGCACACTTTCGAGTTGCAACCAGCTTGGACTGTACAGACAGCGTACCTTTTTTCTTCCAAACGTCAGAAGTTGTTACTCCGTTATCTTCTCCCAAGAACTCCTCTCTAGTTTGGGGCGAACAGCTATCCTCTTCGGAAGTGCCATGATGCTTACTCTTCGCTTCAGGTTTTGATTGCAAGGCACTTGTAGCTTTCCTCACATGAACGTTTTCAGCAGTCTTGACAATCCTCCGCTCAGTTTCCTTGATATCAATAAATCTGTTAGGCTTCTCATGGGGCTGCTGTGGGGAGCCAGGTTTACGTGAAACAGCAGCAAAGTTTGTTGACTTTGGGCCCTGGATTGCTTTAAATGCCACTTGAATTTGGTCAAGAAGTGACAACGGGATCTTCCCACTCTCCAACTGTTCTTTGAGCTCACCTCGGACATTCAGCGCCATGATAGACTGACCATCACTCTCAGGCTCTGTGCTACCCTCATGCTTCAATAAAGCCAGTAACTTGGTTCCTTGATGCAATAGCATCTGACCTGCAGGCTCCCGTTGCTGGCTAACCTCCTTTTGTGGCATAATGTCAGCAGTTTTCAGTTTCATATACCCCAAAGCTTCATAATGCCTAGCCACCACTCGGAGCACATTTAAAGCTGCATTGCTCTCTGCCACTGAGGCTGATGCCCTATCAATGAAGAGCACCACAGAAAGTGTGTCGTTCACGAAAACTGGTTGAGTATCGACTTCTTCAACTTCAAGCTGCAAGAGAGATTGGCACCAAATCATGTGCTGCATAGGAAGGATCAAACTGTCTGCTGCCATCAACTCTCGTCGAAACCTCCGTCACCAGGAATAACGGCATGGAAGTAGAGGTCACTGCAAGCAGGGTGCCAACAAGGCCGAGCTAAATGCCATATGTCCAAGCTAGCTGACCATAAAATAGTATCGGAACTGACCAAGCGATTCATATTCAACATGTCACACACGGCAATAGCAAGCGGCATGAATCTAGAGTCCCATTGCAGGAGCCATGACATGACCTTTCAACGGGCACGGGAGCAGGTTGCATGACATCTATACATAGGCCACATCTCAGATCCTGAACGAGCAAAATCAAGAAAAGGAAGACACTACCTCACGCACAAGTGGCGACAAACTTGAGAGGAAGTCTTCCACATCACCCTCACCATTGAAAATACGTGGAGTACAATTGAAATCGTGTACTTTGGCAGTAAGAAGCCAGGGCTGATCCTGAGGTACAAGAAATCCTGCATCGATAGCTACCTTTTCCTCAGTCACGATAGCGAATTGAGCCCGATGGGGAGTCAGAGCATGTCCTGAGGCAACCTTAGTAAGATTGTGGAACCATGCCTCGAAGTCCTGAAGCTTATAAAGCTCAGCCAAGCTACAGGCAGATTTCTCGTTGGCCAGCCACCTAGTAACGGGTTCTCCACACGGCTGTCGCATTTCATCCCCCGCTTCTTCAACACTCCCATGGCTGTCGTATTCACGAGAAGCAAGCCCTTGTGGACAACCTGATACACCACAGTAATGGGTTGAGCTTAGATTCTCCTCACACTCCAAGCCAAAACTTTTGCCTGCAGATTCAGTCTGACAAGCCGGACCCGGGTAGAGCTCCTCCGACCACCCCTCCTCCCCAGTCAGCAGCCCATCTATGTCGAGTACGGCTTGACGCGCGGATCCTACGGAAGGAAGTTGCTGCCTCTTGTGAGTTCGGCTCCTCGTTAGCGCCCTCATACCCCATCCGCAACTGTCCACGAGGACCACAGCCTTGTCCGTGCTCTGTACCAGAGCCTCCAGCTCCGAACAAGAAGTCACATGTTTCCATGGCAAACCTTCATCTGGAATGGCCATGGCGTGCCTCACGGAGGCCACCACATGCTTAGCCGTCTGTATCCCATTATACTTGAAGGCAGAATTCTGCCGGAAGAAAGTGAAGGAGGGACTGTGGGCACTAGAAAGCAAGTCCGACAAGAATTTGTCCCTACTACTGTTGACAAACCAGAGCTTGAGTTTGGCCAGAGAGGCGGGTTCCGAGTTCAATAGCCTCACAATCCTATTCATCAAGCTCCTGGCTTCTCCAGACCCTGACGCCCTCAAGAGCAGGCACAGACATGAATCCATCAGCACAGCCATACTTTACTTTGCCCTAATCAGAGGAGCAGACAGGAAGATTGCTGCATTGCATGCCTGGATCTCCCGCTGGTCAACACCGATCACGAGCCAAAAAAGCACGATTTCAGATTCAGCTCACTGGGTAGCAGCGGCAACTCACATGGAACTCCGGTGATACAGAGGGAAAAATCATGCTTGTGGATTTCCTGGGTGAAGTTATCCGAGGTGAGGAGCTCCCAGGTGCGTAAGCCCTCTTTCGCATTCCCAAAGTCAACATGTGCGCCATCTGCCGTCAGCAGCAGCAGCAGCAGAAGCAGAAGCAGGGTGGTGGCCCAGTGCCTTTCATGCTGCACCACACCCATGAGTATCACAGATCATCACAGATTGTAAGCGGAGGCAAAATGCTATGAGCTGATCATGCGGGCGGAGATCGAGCGGATCAGGTGCGCGATTTACTACGGGCAGCAAACCTACATACAGTAAGAAGATAAACTGTTCATAGTTGTACATTTTTTAATGTCCTGCGAACAAGACCTTCCGGCTCAAGAGTCTTCATCCTTCACCAAGTTTACTTTTTCAGCCCGCCTGCTTCGTGGAGGCTGCGAGATAGGGGATCGCCCGAAGGAAAGGAGAGATCGGCTGCTCATCAACGTCATTGACGTCTGCATTGGCATAGCTAGGAGCTCGAGGTCGTCAAGATGCCCAAAGGCACGTTGGAGGTGCACCTGGTGGGAGCGGAGGGCATCAAGGATCCCGAAGTGTTCGGTAACATGCGTTGTGTGTCTCATTTTGCTGTGTGTCCGGTGGCTTGCAGCCGACGCCTGTTTTGTGAACGTTAACAGGGAGATCGGATCCATACGCTCTCTTATCCATTCGGGGTAAGCCAGCCGTGAGAACCTTCACCGCAGAAGGTAGGAGAAGGTGGATGTGTGTTTGGATTTGTAGTTGGATGTGTGTTTGGATTTGTAGTTGGATGTGTGTGAGATACGAACATGATACATCTTCGATTGCCAGATCATGGGACACGGCCGGTGTGGAACCAAAATTTCACCTTCCAGCTGGATGACGTTGACACAGAGCTCTACATTCGGATCCTGAATGAGAACACGCTCAGCACGGATGATGACATTGGTGGAGCTGTGTACGTTGCCGCGTCCTGTCCTCTTTTCCCCGCAATTATGTTGTGTGTGCTCTCTTCTTCGCCCGCAATTATGTTGTGTGCTCTCTTCTTCGTCCGCATTTATGTTGTTTGCTCTCTTCTTCGCCCGCATTTATGTTGTGTGCTCTCTTCTCCCTCGCATTTATGTTGGTCGCTCTCTTCTCCCCCGTTGTGGATCTTTGGATCGGTTTTGGCTTCATTGTGTGACTCTACTGAGCCGGTGCATGGTGGTCAGGATTCCGCTCGTTCCCGTCTTCTCCGCCGGCAAGGTTCCAGTACAGGCCTATTCAGTCGTACGGCCGTCGGGGAGACCTCAGGGAGTGGTGAAGGTCGGCCTAACCTTCAGTTCCAAGGTGCGGGCTTTCAGACTGAATTTTTGCTTGTTGGTGGTGCAGGCAGCTTCCGCTGAATCCTCTTACGTGGGATGAGTGGATGTCTTGTGGTGCTTGTGTAGGACAAAGCTGGAAAGCAGAGTGGTCATTCCTACCCTCCAGGACCACCAGTTCCAGGAGCAGCTTACCATGGAGGTCCCTATGCCCCACCTTCATCTGCCTACCCTCCTCATCCAGCTGCTGCAGCTGGTGCTGGTGCTGCCTATCACGCTCCTCCACCACACCAAGGTGGCTCGTATCCAGCTGGCTACCCCCCTCCTCCTGGTGCCTATCCCGGAGCCCCTCCTGGTCCTGCTGCTCCGCCCTACCAAGCTGCCCCTTATCCACAACCACCTGGTTCCTACCCACCTCCTAATCAGGCTCATCAGGCAGGAGCTTACCCTGCCCAAGCCGGCTATCCTCCTCAGGGTTACCCGCCGCAAGCTCCGGGCTACTACCCTCCCCAGGGGTATCCATCGTCACAGGGATACCCTCCTCAGCCGTATGGAGCAGTAGCTCCTCAGGTCCATGGCTATTCTACAACAGGTTTCGAGAGAGATGTGCATGGTTATGCTGCTGCAGGTCACGAGAAAGAGAAGCACAAGGAGGGCAAGATCAAGGACAAGCATGGCGAAGGGAAGGACTGGGACAAGCACAAGGAGGGGAAGGACAAGCACAAGGAGGGCAAGGACAAGCACACGGAGGGTAAGGACAAGCACAAGTACGAGGAGGGCCACTACCCCAGTGCTCCTGCCTACCCTCACACCCCCTATCCTTCGGCTCCGGGGTATGCCCCTGCCCCCTATGGTTATCCTCCGGCTCAGCATGGACATTATACCCCAGCAGGCTACCCAGCGGGGGGTGAGCATCATGGGTATGGAGAGCACGGCAAGTACAAGGAGGGCAAGGAAGGCAAAGGCAAAGACAAAAAGAAGAACAAGGACAAGAAAAAGAAGGAAGGACTTATAGACGGGATACTTAGCTTAGGAATCTTTTGATTTGCCATTGGTTAGCCAGGTCTCCTGTGGCCTGGGCTAGCCGCTTAGACTAATACTTGCGTCGTCCATGCATCCGGTATGTTTGAGTTTCCGGAGCTGTCATAAGTTGTGTGGGATTCCCCAATGAACATATTTTGTTTGGTAGTGGTAAAAGACACAGACAGAGAGACTGGAGGAACGGTAGCAGACGCTATGGCACCCGATGTGATTTAGACGACCCAAAGGACTTTACATCCCATATCGGGCGGCTCTGAAGAGCTTCATATGCTTACAATAGCAGCTCTTTTTGCGGGCCAGGCAGCCTAAGATCATATATTAGGCGGCCCTAAAGCGGGCCAGGCAGCCAAAGATCATATATTAGGCGGCCCTGAAGCGGGCCCGGCAGCAAAGGTCGTAATGTTAGGCGGCCCTGAAGCGGGCCAGGCAGCAAAGATCATAAATTAGGCGGCCCTGAAGCGGGCTAGGCAGCAAACATCATATATTAGGCTGCCTCCAAGCAGGGAAGGTAGCAAAGATCATATATTAGGGCCCCGAAGGACTTTAGAATAAAGATAAGCCACCAAAGGCAAGAGCTAGAGAAATCGGGGTGCGAAGTATCCCATCTTAACAGTGAAGGACTTTAGAACAGAGAGAGAGAAGGCACCAAGGACAAGAGCTAGAGTAATCGATAGTGATATGTCCATAGAGTTGTTTAACAATGGAGTTCCAATGAACTCCTCGCTACTATATCACTCTTAAAGGGGACGTTTGCCACCCGGTGAGGGCCCAGGCCTGGCTGCGAGTTGCAGAGTCGAAAGTGTGAGGGTAGAGATGGAGGTGGCTAGAACAACGGATAATGTGAGCTTGGGAGCCTCATAGAGAAGTTGACTCATGACTCGAACATGATTTATTTTATTTATTATATAAAATATATATCTATTTTTTATTTAAAACTTGTACATGTGATATCTATAAACTGCCCTTACTCTATTGTACGATATATAGATGTAAAACTTGCATTCAATACATTCGTGATGAGTTGATAGCCAAGAAATGTGCCTATATGGTAGTAGTATTTTATAAACTCGAAGATTGTTTTCTTATTTCCATCAAAATTTTCATAGTAGCATGAAATTTAATTCATGAGTGTTGCCCGAGTTTGATTTCCATCTATGAAAAATTGTGTTGTATACACAAATTTCTTTGGAAGGTTGTTTGCGAATCTCAAGTTTGCTTCACCAAGTGCTTGCTGAAGTGCAATAGTCAAAGGTCAATAAGTTCTCGAGAATCTAGTTGCTATGCACATAAATAATCTACCACATATGTTTGAGGTGTGAGTTCCGGTCCATAAAGTTTCATTATAATATTACGTGAATGAAGAATATTTACTATGCACTTCTTGTTAAAATAGAACTTGAAAAAACTCTTGTACTTATAAGTAGTGAATGGAGAGACTTTATGTAAAAAGAAAAGAGATGGAAAAAACATCATCTACATCGAAAAAAAGTGGTCAACCCAACAAAGGGGACCAGGCCATGGGGGACTAACTCCCGCGATCATTTTTCTCAAAACTAACTACCTACTGCCCTAAGAATCTTGTGATCGGAGGATAAGAAAGGGCCTTGTACTTATAAGTTGTAGAAGAGATTTTTGGTGAGCTACATCGAGCTAATTAACGAATTAAACATTCTAGTCAACGACTAAATACGGAAGCTCATTAAAGGTGAATCTTCACCTCTTCCATTTAACACATATCAAGATACTTTGCTTTAACTCTTTATGCATAAAATAAGGGATGCTTATTTGATATTTGAGTACTTCTTTAAATATAATAATATATTATATAAAATATATGTCATGCACATCGTTCATCAAAGTACATGTAATTTAATCATATATTATTAATAATTTATTTAAGGATATAGAACGCAAATGAGGGTGTTAACTTACTTTGGCAATCGACTCTGAAGATTTATAGGTCTAGGCTTCGGCTGTGATAGAAACACCCGAAGGACTGTCTAATCAACCATGAAGGAATGAGGATAAAAAAACCTCGAAGGACTGTCTAATCCACCATGAAGGGAATCTCATCTGTGAGAATTGAATTTTGTAAATATGTACAAAGGTACTTGCATAGGTATCGCAGGGGCATAGTTTTGGGTGGCCCTTCGTTGAAAATCTATTTTTTTCAAAAGGTGAAATTTCAACATGTATCAAAATAGTTTAATGGTTTTTAATTAAAAATATAATATTTTTCTTGAATTGGGTATTTTGTACATAAGCTATATTTTAAGGTTTCTTAACCCGATAAATTAAACTAATAAAGCCTTCAAGAAACTCAATAAAGTGTTTATTTAGTTATCTATAGAAGTATTAAGGCTAATATAGTTCCGTTTCCTTTACAGGTATCTCTAGATGAGGATCATGTCTATAAGATTACCTACCTATAGGTATTTTCGAAACATTTTCATTCTTGGGTCTAGGTACTTGCTGACCAAAGAGGGCAAACACTAAACAATCTTCGATTGCGTCCATGTTCAAACAAGTGTGTAAAGATGAGCAGGAAATAGGTATCTCTAGATGAGGATCCTATCTAGAAGACTACCTACCTATAGGTATTTTCAAAACATTTTCATTCTTGGGTCTAAGTACTTGCTTACCAAAGAGGGCTAACACTAAACAACCTTTGATTGCGCCCATGTTCAAATAAGTGTGTAAAGAGGAGGGAGATCCACAATTGGCTAAGGAAACATAGGCATGGGCAACCCAATGGTTCTATTTTTGCCCCCAAGCCACTCAAAAGAGCTATTTTTTTTTTCGAGAAAGCAGGCTTTATAATTAAACGCCAAAGTACAGAAGCGTCCTTGTGGTGATCCTGCCTCCATATCTTGACAAGCAACACCTCCATATCGTGCAATTCCTCCAAACAATCCACAATGGAGTTCCAGCTGTTGCAGGTGAATGACCACGCGTTAGCACAGCCAGGATCGAGATCAAGAGTACGGGGCGACATCCCCCAATACTACCATAACTTGTCGAGCTTCGACAAAATGTGAAGGTGAATGGGAAGCCTGGAAGGAGGGGCCCGCGGATGAAGGGCAGCAGGCCCCAGCAACCTGCCGTGAGTTAGGGCCTGGCAACAGCTTGTCCCCCGGAGTAAGCTCGCAAGGAATGGGGCAGGATCATGGAGGGCTCCATCCACCATCATGATGCAGCCCGTCACCTAAGCAAGGGCCAGAGGCACGCAGGCCCAGGTCATCAACAGAAGTGCCAGGCCTGGGAGGTACCATACTACGGAATGTTGAAGAACTGTCGCACATCCGCCACGGATCGGGGTTTTAGCGAGAGGGTTCTGGACCCCACTGGCTAGCAAACTTTAGGGCACGTTTCGTGCTTAGGGGCATAAGTGACTAGTTATCAGAGCAGTTTGTATGGTTATCATTCATAACCATACAAACAGTTACAGAACCAACTCCTATACAGTATAAGAACAAGTTTGTGTATCAGTAAATTATCGATTCCTATGCATTGCCAGTAATCTTGTGCCAGTGTTTATGGTATTAGAGCTGCCGCGCTCATTGCCGTTCGGTGCCTCACATGCGCCCCGCGCCTGGTCTTCGCAAATCTCTCGCTATGGCGTTGCACAGCACAAACGGCAATCAGCGCCAACGATCCTAAAATTGGCAAAATGGCTCGAAAGCGCACTCCGGCATCCTACTCACCTATGGGCCGGATGCTGCTACCGAGACATGTCATCTGCAGCGAGTGCATCGCACAAATGACTTGAGGCATTGGATTCACCCCCGATGCGTGCCCACTCCAGCATGCCGCTCAAGCTACTCAGGCCCATCACGACGCTTTGCTAACCCCTTGTCTACAGGACCATCTCGCAATCACTTAGGCATGTTCCATACAAAGACAACTGTCACACATGAGGACCTGAAATCACAGCTTTCAGCCATCGAGTACCAAATCGAAGCACTTCACCTAGCGATAGAGAGAATCTCCATCAGCGGCCGATTTTAGTTACAGCCGACGCATGCTCAGTTTCGACCCTCTAAAGCACCACAAGCTTAGATTTAGAAGAACCATGGCTCAACAGCCTTTGGTTCCCACTATCATTAACACTACAAAGATTGAGTTCCGTGATCGAGACCAATTCAACGGAACCGACTTTGATGTATGGGAAATGCACGTTACCTCACTTCTAGAGGACCACGATCTTATGGACGTTATTGACGGGACATCCAAAATCCCCTCGCTCACCTTTGTTCCCCCTGGCACGCAAGATCAAATTGATGCCTGGTTAAAGAAGGACAAGAAAGCACGTAGTGTGCTTATCTCAGCATTAGATAAAACAATGCTTCAGCACATACAAGGCCAGACCACAGCCTACAGGATTTGGAAGACTTTCAAAGACATGTTCCAATCCCAGAGTTCAATGTCACTTATAAACGCAACAAGGCATTTTTACTCGCTGAGATGAAGGATAATGAGAGCATAGAACAGCACATACACAACTTTAGGTCCTCATGGGCTAGGCTTGCTGCCAATGGCACAACTGTCACAGAACTCCAGGCCGCAGTTGCATTGCTAACATCTCTCCCTTCATCCTATAAGACTTTCGTGCCTCCTCGTAATTCCCCACGACAAGCCATCCAAGCTACAACATCAAAATTGCGGCTTACACCCCGGTGGTTGGCACAATCCTGGAGGAAGAATCGAGCAGATATTATTAAGCAACCCTCGCTCCAACCAGGGCTCCAACCATGCCCTTTTTACCTCTCGCGGCCGAGGGGGAAGACGAGGTTGAGGAAGGGGAGGCTTCACCAACCGAAGACCTTCTGACCAACAGCAGCAGTCATCAACGGGATTCAACAATTCGAATCGCCAGCCACAAAAGAAAAACGGCAAGGGACCCTGCAACTGGTGCCGAATCCCTAGTCACTTTGAGCACGAATGCAGAAAGAAGCAATCGGGAGAACTCCATCGTGACTTACCTCGAAACGAGTTCAACTTGCTGACGATTCCCAAGTCACCACTAGCAAACTCCATCCTAGCTATATGTTTGATGCTAACCAGGACTAACAAATGTCGATGGTTTCTGGACACAGGAGCAACCACACATATCTGCAGCAGCAAAGAGATGTTTACATCCTATCATGACGTGCTATTCGATCAGCACGTGCTGCTCGGTGATGACAGCTCACTTCTTGTCCAAGGAATAGGCGAGGTTGCATTGGGGGCGCATCCAATGGGGAATCCTCATCGTAACCAGCAGGCATCCGCGTGCACCGCAATTACCAAAAACCTCCCCGCATCGATTGAGGCTGGCGTCAGAGCATGATCTTACCATCACATTCCGCGGAAATCACTGCACTATATATCACTCGAAGGACAAGACACAAACAGCGCTGGCACATGGACTTCCCTACAACAATTTGTACTTGCTCAACTTACAGTCTTCATCATCACTCGTAGCAGACAGCTCTTCACCAGCCTCTCACAACAATACCTTGCTATGGCACTGCCGGGCTGGCCACATCAATCCTCGTTACCTGGACGCTTTAGCCAACCCTGCAATGTACAAGGATCCCGTTAGCATCAAGTCCATAAGGGATTTTTTCTGCGAGATTTGCTAATATTCCAAGTTGACTCACCTTCCCTTCAAAGATCCTTCACCAACTACAGCTTGACGACTCCTGGAGACTGTACACTCCAACATCTGCGGCCCTATGAGCACACACAGCTTTGGAGGCCACTCCTACTTCCTTACCTTTTGGACGAGTGGAGCAGGTATTGCCACATTTACTTTCTCTGCCATAAGGACGAGGCCCTAACCTGTTTTCAAGAGTTTGTGCTAGCAGTAGAATGCCAAGCAGGGTTCCAAGTATGCACTCTCTGCACTGACAATCGCGGAGAATACACAAGCACAACATTTCATGAGTTCTGCCGATCCAAGGGGATCCTCCGCCACCGACAAGTACTACACGCCACTCATAACCCCTTGCTGGCCGCCAGATCCATCTACGAAGCTCTCTGTCTCTCGCGGTTACTAGGTAGGCCAGTAGCACGTCACTGCAAACTACCTCAAACGAGCTTCCAACTAAAATTGCCAGCACCACACCCTTCTGAGACAGGGTAACAAACCCAGGATCTCCCATCTCCGCATTTTTGGCAGCCCTGCCTTTGCACATATCCCAGATGCCACTCGTCGCAAATGGGATGACAAGAGCTGCAAGCTTCTCCTTATTAGCTATTGAGACCAGGTCAAAGCTTACCGCCTTTTTGATCAATCCACCAAAGAGGTAATCCTTTCCCGCAGTGTCCATTTCCATGAGTCTCTCATCCTCAACTCCTATCTCGCCTCTCTTTCTACCTCTCTACCAGCTACCAGCATGTCAGGCCTTCTCCTTGCCGATTAGGCTCCTTTCCCTCTTGACCTTGAGGGGGCCACACACTATGATGAAGATGACATGCAAGCTCAAGAGGAGAATCAGATCATCTACCCTGCTCCAGTCCAGGCACTTCCACATGCTCGAGCTACTCCAGCTCAGGCGCCACTACATGCTCATGACCTGGAGATAAATCATATTCCAGAACCTAAGGTACCCAAGCCAGAACCTGAATCCTCCTCCTGTAAGGCGCTCTACACGCCATCGACCACCAAGCCACCTACGGAGGAACCCACCTTCTGTCCCTAGAGATTCCTTTTCTCGCCAACCAGTCATCCCACCTCAAGAGGTACCAGCTCCCGCACAAGCCCCCGATGCTGATCCAGCCCAACTTGCCCTGCGTCAAGCCCTTTCTGCAATCAAGATGCAGGATGTACCTGCAAGCATAGAAGAAGCCCTCAGAACACCTGAATGGAACGCATCAATTTAGTCTGAATACAACTCACTAATCGCTAACAAAACCTGGAAGCTCACTGACTTGCCTAGTGGGCGAAAACCAATCTCTTGTAAATGGACTTTTAGAAGGAAACTCAAGGTACAAGTCCAGATTGGTAGCCCGTGGTTTCATCCAGGTATCAGGCTTCGACTACGAGGAGAACAGACTTTTCAACCCAGTCATCAAGGCCACATCTATTCGGATCCTCTTAGCCTTTGCTGCCCATCATTACTTGCATATACACGGTGAGCGTCAAGAAGATCGTGCGTTTTGTGTTGGACTGCTTGAAAGACATTTACATGTGATCACGGGGTTTGTAAAGGACAACGGCAAGGTATGTAAGCTGCTTAAATCCATCTACGGATTGAAACAGTCTGCACAAGTATGGAATGAGACTGTGGACAGATACCTGAAGAAATGTGGCTTCATCCCTCTCATCTCAAACACGGACCATTTACATCCACGAAGACATTTACATCCACGAAGACATTTACATGATCACTATCATGCGTGACGGCGACATGACTTTATATTCGGTATGACCACGAAGTTGCTCTGATATGTCAAGGGACAGCACATGCTATCAAAGGAAATGCGATGTCGTTGATATGGGACCTATGCGCTATGCACTAGGAGTACAGTTTGAATTCAAAAAGGAAGAGCACACCTTTTTTATCCATCAAGAGCATTACGTAAGCCAGTTACTAGAAAGATTCAACTTTGAAGGACGTAAACGGTGTCTACACGGTTACTCGGAGAGAAAGTATGAAAAAGCCTCAAGGACTCCATCACGAGGAGATAGAAGCATCCCCTCCCTACTAGAAAAGGGCACTCTATGTTACAGTCGATGTTGCAATTTTTTGTTACACTTCCACATTGCAACATGTTTTGGAGGGTTGGTATTAAGTTTGTTAGTTGTCCCCGTTTGGTGCGACCATCTTAACACGAACTGCACTCTCTTCCCACCTCCTTTAGGTACCCCTCTCTCACAAGCATTGTTAATAATTTCCCACCGCCCTTATACCGTGTTGCAATTTTATGTACCACTTCCAACTTCAACATGGTTTGATGGCTTGGTGTTAAGTTGGTCCATTCTTTCTCTTCCATCTCCCACCATCCTAACACAATGCTTGGTCTCTCACTTCATGTACCACTTCAAAATTGCAACACTTTATGGTGGCTTGGTGTTCAAGGTGTCCTTTTCTTATCCACCTTCTCACCCCATCTTAACACAATACTTGGTCTCTCTCCTCTCACCTCACCCTCCTATTTATTGCCCCTTATCACACCCTTTTATACTCTTTCACTTCTCCTCCTCCTTCATGACCGTGAGAAGGACCTCCCTATCACAACCATTTTATACTCTTCCACTATTCCTCTTTCAACTTGCTTGTTACAATGACCTCTCTCTCTAGGCTGTCCTTCCTTCCTTTTACCTCCTTTGCATATACTCAATATACATATATATGTTTGTAGGCTTCAAGACATAAGTATGTGTAAGTATGTGTACATATATGTACACATCCATCTATACTTATATTATATTAGTGTATTTATATGCCTCTTTGTACATATACGTCGTATATAGGCATCAAGACTTGTTTATATAATAATATATATGTGCTAACCCTTACGTCACTCTCATACCTTACATATCTAAGTGTTTGATTTTATTGACAATTTAAATCAAATTTTTGGACACTTCAAGCGTCCTCTATCCCTTGCACTTTGTTTCCTTGCAATGTCGAACTCCACGTGATATGGGCATAGCGTCATGCACCACCAACATGTGCCTCACAGGCGGGCGGCGTCACTTGGTGACTCTTGAGACCAACACCAATGGTTTCGTGGTTCCTCCACATCTTCCTACACCTATCCGTGACCTCTATAACCACTTTGACAGAGGACCCATGTCAATGCTAGGCTACAAAGGTGGGAAGACCAATTCCCTCTTGTTTGTTGCTAATTGACCATCACCGTCCACCCATGCCTGGCGACTCCATCGTCCATGAGAAAACATCTCGACCATTCATTCCCCTCCACAAACGGCCCCCTACCCATAGATCGTACCAACCATTCCTATGTCACTTGCGCCTACACCCCTTCGCCACCGTCCGACTCGACTCCTCTTGCTTCAACACCCGTTGTCTTTGCTTGACCCTCTTCGCCAAGACCTCCTCGCTTCCCCGTGTGGTCCACCTTCCGTAATGGCATTCACCCACTAGCCTCAATGGCTAGCCCTTCACTCGGCCCCATAGGCGCCAACCATTCCTATGTCACTTGCGCCTACACCCCTTCGCCACCGTCAGGCTCGGACTCCTCTTGCAGCTTCAACACCCGTTGTCTTTGCTTGACCCTCTTCGCCAAGACCTCCTCGTTTCCTCTGGTGTGGTCCACCTTCCGTGGGCGGCATTCGACCACTAGCCTCAATGGCTAGCCCTTCACCTCCCCATAGGCTGCCAAATCACCACTTCCACAATTCTGACAAGCGAATAGCATTCAATCTCTCGGTCAGGGTTGCCACCCTACTCACGCTTTTGACACGGATCGTGTGATACGCCTTGTCGGTGTACCATCACACCTCCGTGATCCCCACCATCCACGTTGCCTCACTCCCACGGTGGCGCTCCCTGTTGGCACCTTCCTCCATCTTCCTTCTCTCCACTTGGGTTACATGCCTTCCTTCACGACTGGCCTTCACCTTCCACCGCTTTTCCTTCCCTTCTTCCCTGCGGTCATGCACACATCACCTCCGTCCTACATAGCGAAACCTACATATCACAACCAAGCATTCCATTAGCGTCAGCGACTACCACTCGATTACTCGGCATCTTTGTCAATCCATGCCTTGCTGCCCACTTCAACTCATCGAGTTGCGCTCCCTCCCGTTGGACATACGTTTCTCGAACTCCTTTGCTCCCTCTTGGACCAAAGGGATTCGTCCCATGCTCGTGCTTAATTCTTGCCGGCGTTCGGCGGCTTTTGTGGTGTTGGCCACACACCACCATGCTTACACGTCACCACGGCTTGCTCCGGCCTTTCTCCATGCCTTCTGCTCACATTAGGCGGATGCAACCATTTTGCATCCTTCCCTTCTCCCTCCGAATTGCGACTTGCACCTTCTTGCCCACATTGTGGTTCCTTGTCCGCGATGCACTGCAAACACAGCCACAATATCCTCGCCTATACTTGCAAACTCATACTCTACCTTCCTCACGATCTTTCTCGCAAACTCGTGGCTCGACCATGGCATCATCAACTCCATTTTGCACACACTAGCTCCAACACGTTGGTGGAAGGCCTTCCTCACTCGTCCTTCCTCATCGGACGACTCTTCATCGCCTCCTCATTCTCTATCCACCCTCCATAGCCTCCATGACCATACCACCACCACGCCATGTAGCACTTTTAACACATGACATCGCCTAATGGCTTACCGGTGCTCCGTCAATTCTCCAATTTCATGTGGCAATGTAGTCGGCATGTCTTCCTCGACCTCGGCATCCGCCATCTCCACATCTTCCTCCTCGCTCGCTCTCCCCCATCCTCGCGCTGGTGTCCTCCTCCTCACCGCCTCCTCACCATCATAGGCGCTCCTTGGCCCTCCTCCACGCGTCCACCCAGAGTCTCACTCCCTGCGAGTTTCCTCCTCCTCCAAAGGCTCCCTCCCGCCACGTTGTTGGGGTTGTCGTCGCCACCGAGAAGGTCCACAAAACGTATGCCATCTCTCGGCCCTGACCACGGTCCCCTCTTGTGCACCACCACCATGCTCCTCAAGTTGGACCTGACCCTCAAGCTCCGGACTCAGGCCAATGTCCTCGTTCCTCCGGATGTCGCTGGCGAGATCCCTCCTCAGCAGATCTCTCCTGCAGAAGCTTGCGTTTAGCTCCCCACATTGGAGACACCCTCCCTTCCGGCCGCTTCCTGAGCATCGCGCCCTCCTCTTGACCTCACTCCTGTGTGAAGGTTGCTCCCCTCCACCCTCCCTCTCTCGCTTCCGCTCCACGCCATGAGCATCCACCCTCTCCCGCCCGGTGGAATCGGCTTTCTCCACGACCGCGCCCACCTCACTTGCCGCTTCCACCATCCCGTGCTTCCATCCGGCCGTTGGGCGTCTGACCTGCGCCAGTCCTTGCTGGACCATTTTCCGGCTTCCGGCACTCTCCCTCTCGGCGTGGGCGCAGCGGTCGATGGGCCCCACCTCTCCTCCTTCCAAGCGGTGGCGTTATGGGCACGACATCCGCGGCGGATTGGCGGCGTTGTTCGAGCTTAAGCGAGCGGCTTGACCAAATCTTCAAAGTCAACGTCCCAAACCATGGTCGGAAGGCCAGCGAGTCACTGCGCGCGATGGCAGCGACAAAGTGAGCGAGGCTGCGAGTGATGGTGGCCGAGGGGAGGTGAGGTAACCCCTGGTGATGGGGAAGAGGGGCAAGAGGAGAGGCGGCGTAAGTCTAGGGCATGCCACCGCTCATGTGCCATGCATGCCATTTCGCAGGGCACAAACTCGGAGTTGTACCACCTATATGTGCACATGTGGCATTCACATGCCTAAAACACCATGGCAACGCGATTGTCCACCACTTTCACATATGGCATCCATGCATGTTGGCATATATAGGCATCCCGTTTTATGACATTTTATAAGCCAAGGACAAATTTAGCCCATTATGGATTACCATATCCTCATCAAGGAAAATTATTTGCCATTGTTCATGCGCATTTCGTGGTCCAAGGACAAATTTAGCCCATTATGTATGGTCATTTAAACCCAAGGACAAATGTTTCTCATTCTTCATGACCATGTCTTGGCCGAAGGTCAATTTTTGGCCATTCTGGATGACCATTTCGTAAGCCAAGGACAAATTTTACCCTTTGTAGATTACCATTTCGTGACACAAGGACAAATGATTCCCTGTGTAGACGAGCATTCCTTCATCTAAGAACAAAATTTTGCCATTAATCATCCCCATTTCGTGACCCAAGGACAAGTGTTCGCAATGCCATTTCGGCTTTAAATTTATGCTTTGCCGTTCTGCTTGCCCGCCACCGCGCCACCGACCCAGCCAGCGATGTGCGGCGACCACATTCCGAGGTAACCGTGGTGACGGTATGGCGGTGGCCATGGGGTGGGAATGGTGGTGGAGCGGGGTGAGTAGCGGATGTGAGGAGGAGGAGGAAGAGGAGAGAGGAGGAGACCGTGGCGTGCCATGCACAGGACCTATACCTTGCCAGCGCCTTCACTTGGCTACTTCTTGTATGTGCAGAAACCCTTCCGTGTCCATGTATGCCATTACTCCATGCATGCCATGTATAGTCCCCGATTTTGTAGGGCATGACAAGGTCATGGCCATCTAACAACCTGCCATGAACCAAGGACAATGGCTCCCTTTCTCTCGCATAAACTTGTTCCCTCCACCATGGTCCAAGAAAGGTGTTTGCAAGCCATTAGAATATTTGAAAACCTGGCATGGTAGAAAACATGCCATGTCCGGTCGTGTGAATTGTGAGACGGCGTAGTTCTGTTTGGTATCTGCTTCATCTTCTACACCATTGTGCAAGGAATGATTGGGTGTACGTGAGAGCCATTCAAGCAAACTAAATGCCCCCATTCATTATGCCATGAATGAAGGACCGTCCGTATGTGAATTTGCCATATATATGTGTTGGAAATAAAGCCAACATTAAGTATAAAGGTTTTTTAGGTTAAACATACGTGAACCGTTTTTAGGGTTTAGTATATAAAAAATACACACATACAATTTTGTAACCATTGTTCATTATTTGAAATCAAGCTGTCGAAACCAATAGCTGCTCTCACATAAATTTATGGTATCAGAGCTCCAAATGCTCTCTACTTTTCTCAAGACATAATGCCTCGCCGGGGTAGATCCGTGAGATCGGCGATCAGCAGGAGGGGCTACAAAACTCAAGTCGAGTCCCACATTTGCTAGCGTTTTGGATGCATGCTGAGGCCAACTACCCGATGTCTGACTACTGGTGGGTTGCACTAGAAACTCGAGCCTGACCAAGTTCGAGGCGGCGTGCAATTAAACTCTGACGATTTGAGAACCTCGGGAGTAGATTCTCTCTCAAGACTGGCGGTGTATTGCATTGCTAGGAACCGGCTGATCCTACGCTCACAACCTCAACCGGTCAATTGTCTTGAGAAGGAGTCAACACTTTCAGCCTCTTCTCACGAACACCCACGAATTTGGTCCTATTAACGATTGGGAGTTGCGAGGCCGCTTTTGAAGTACGCAGTCACCCAAATTCGAGAAGGGCAGCTTAGGTGGGTAAGGGAGAAACTTGTCTGCACGAAACGGCAATTACTGCCTTGCGAGAAAAATCTACTTCATACAAAAGCGAGTAGAAATTGGCGTAGAAAAGCAAATTTCGATTGAGGGATTTCTGTTAGGACTTCAACGAAAACTCATTGTCTCGGACACATCTTGAGAGCCGGTGTTGCTACTTTTGCAAATGCCGCATCGACACTGAAATTTCGGAAATTGATAGAAAGAAACATCTCCCGGTTAACGGAATGATGCATGCGATGGATCTTGGTCAAGGATTCTCCACGAGTTCTTGCCGGTGACCGAGAGAACTTCCATCCTGCTGATCACCTTGCGGTGGCGAAGGCTTGGAGATGCGGAGGCCTTGTGCGTCACAGGGGCCGGTGATGGCTTTTAGCGTTGATACGAAGGCATCACAATTGTATTATTCTTGTTATGACCATACGCTTCGTCTGTCTTTGCATGAGATTGGTCAGGTCAAGGCGGACATGGCCATTTCATAAGCACGAGAAATGTCGGTTAGAAACCCTAAGTAAAGAACTCAAACGATACTTTTGAAAAGTTGTGTCCCTTCTCACACTTACACCCTTTTCACGCATCCAGGAAGTTGGATGAGGGAGCTAGCCTGTGAAGGATTGAATACACTTGTATCCATCCCCTCTCAGGTTGTCTCCCCCAACTAACCCCCTGGACACGCATCGTTAGTATCACATGAGCATCTTCTAGGGACAATTACAGCAGACTGTAACTCGCTATTTTTCCTCTTGAACCATAGTTTTGAAGGGACTTAGCTGGTTTCGCATGTCCCATACCAAAAGTGCACATAGTGTAAGGGTATTGTTAAACATGTACTTGAACTAATACACTTAGTCTAAGTTGAGTGTCGATTAAGTATCATTAGTTTAGCTGCTAATCACTAGGAAGCTTCTTGTGCTCCTTCCTAGGAGCTTCTTGTGGAGCTTCCTAGGAGCCCTATTGGAGGTATAAATACCTCCAAGCCTCATCTCAATGAGAGAGCTACACTTGCCTCCTCCTCTCCTCTCCTCTTTCCACCATCATGTGCCCACGATCCTTCAAGCGGTATCGAGCCATGGTTTGGTTGTGTTGTGATGCTAGAATTTTCTAGCTGCGACTCGTGGGTGCGGTGATCCGGATCGCGGCGAGGCTGCGCGGCGCGCGGCGAGCATGGCGGGGCGAGGCGTGGCGAGCAGGCGACCTCGGCGCGAGCGGCGTGTGCAGCGGCAGCGAGGCCGCGGCGTGGAGCGTGCGGGGCAGGCGAGCCGTGCGAGCAGCGGCGTGCGGCCGGGCGCGGGCGGGCGGGGCGCGGCGGCGGCGTGCGGGCAGCGCGGGCAGCGCGCCCGGCCGAGCGGCGGCTGCGCGCGCGGGCAGCCCGCCAGCGGCCGGCGCGGGCAGCGGCGCACGCCCGCCCCGCCGGCGGGCCGCCGGCGTAGCCCAGCGGCGTGCGGGGCAGCCGGTGTGGCGGGCACGTGGTGGCCGTCTTGAGCGTGGTATGGCCGGGTGAGCGCGGCGGGGCCGTGGCCAGCGGCCTGAGTTGCGGTCGAGCCGGGTGTGGCGGAAGTCGTCGAAATATTCGGTGAATACTCGAGTGGAATAGTCGGCAAAATACCGGACCGCCGCGGTGGCTTTTCTTCTTTGACTTTTCCGACAAGGCGAGTCGAGTGTTTTATGTATCGATTTTTGAGTCATGATGTCTTCATCATCGAAGCGTCATGTTCAATATCGAGAAGTTAGATGGTACTAACTTCCGTTGGAAAGAACAAGTGTATAATGTTCTAGTGCGAAAAAGCGGATCAAGCCCATAAAGTTGTTAGGCGTCAAACGGATAGTATGACTCGGGATGAGTGGCGGACTGGATGAGCTTGCTAGATCTACTATCATGCTAACATTGTCAAAAGCAGTGTACTTCAATGTGAAAGATAAGACCACGAGTTCTGATGTGGAAGTTGTGTGACACTGTATGAGAAGCAAAGTGCGGCTTCTCGGTGTATTGGTTGAAATTTGGTGGACTTGAAGATGAAGGAAGGGACGAGGATGTCCGATCATCGAATGATTTCAATACCATTTTCAGCCGACTCATCTCAAGGTATCACGTTCCCAGTTAGTGAGAGCTATGTTTTGGTCACATTACGGAGAGTTGGGACACCTTTAAATGCGACTACGAGTAATTACGCCCGCTAGTGGTCTTACCATTGTAAATGTAGAAGGTAGCACATTGGCGAGGTGAGCAGGAAAAACATGGAACCTTCCAAAGGTTCCGGTGCCCTCATAGTGAGAGGGAGGTCCCTGCGAAGGGAAGCAGGACGAAGCTTCTCTCGTAGCAAATCTCGTAGTCGTAATAAGAATGTGGAGTGTCACTATTGTCACAAAGGGGTCACTTCAAAAGAGAGTGCGAGAAGTTCAAAAGGACCAAGGAAAAGAGAAGCGGGGCGACAAGGCGACTTTGCATCGAGTTGGAAGAGTTAAACTACATTGAGGGCGGAGATGTCCTTATCTCTTCTTACTTGAATCTTGCTGACTTAACCGTGGATAGTCATTTATTCGCAATTGGAGGAGGTTCTGGTGAGTCGCTGCTGGATAGAACAAGCCGATGTGGGGCTTCACCCGCGCCACCTTGTGGCTTCACAGAATGGAATTGGGATGCGTTGGACGAGGCGAGCATGGAGCGCTCTGCGGGCAGGTTGATGCCCTTTCACGAGAATGGCAACATAGCTGTCTGAGACTTTGAGACAATGAGCTCAACACTATTCCGTGGGAAGTGGACATGAAGGAGGTTGTTTACACCAAGGCGCCTCCTCTGCATTTGCTTAGCTTAGGACGAAGGCCGTTGTCGAACTTCTTGGATTGTGTGTAATCAACTTTAAATCAAAACACGCATCCCCAAATGCAATGACGATCGCGTGTCAACCATCTCCGACCCGTTGACCACCAAAAGCCGGTAGCATCCTCCCTTTCCATTGCGGTGTCACCCCACTACGCCCAATCTCCGCCCGTCGGAAGAGTCGGCTACCACGCTTGACATAACGCCCGGAGCTTCCACGCCCGCATGCCGCGTATATCGCGAACATTGCGTGCATCCGTGGCGTTCGCCAACCGTGCTCTCATCGCCCGAGTTGGGATTGGAAGACGGTGGTGGCTCCTCGGCGCAAATTCTGTTGCTCATGTCCGAGGCGCGAGGTTCTTGTCCGAGATCTGTCATCGTCGTGCATCGCCTCGGCGTCGCTTTGCCCGATCGTCGGTCGACTTACGCCGATGGGTCATCACGGACGCGGGATCTCCATAAGGCGGTGGCGCGTTTGTGCTTCCGTCCATGGTTTCGCACGTTCCAGTCCTACGTGTCTGCATGTTTATGGGTCATGAAGTCATGATTGCACCGTGGGGCGGGCGTTCGGATAACGGATGTACCACCCTTTGTCTTTGTGGTTGTGCCTACCGGATCACGACCACAGGGAGGATGCCACGAAATCACGATGCGGTGTACATGTATTGTCCACGCCCAGCATCGCGAGCTCGCAGCTCGTATTCCGCACACATTTCAAGAATTCCGTCTGCGCCCGACTCCGCACCAGCGGTGGCCGTGAGTTCTCTCGCATCAATGGCCAGCAAATGCACTCCAATTCTAGCTTTAAGGTGGCTTTTGCGGTCGGCGAGACACGGCATAGAAGAGCGGCCGTCTTGTGGCGTCTCCGCAGGATTCGGATACGGGCTCGGATGGGTCGGCGAGAACGGCGGTGGCCATCCTACCGACCACACTAGTAGTTCCGGACGAAAGTATGGATGAGGGTTCGGGAGGTGATGATATGCGAAGTGCACGCGTGGGCGAGTTCTTTGGAAGCCACGGATGTTGCGATGGGCGGCGGGGATGGAGTCAGGCGTGCTTGCAGCTGCGGGCGGCGTTATACCACATTGAAGAGGAAGTCCAATCGAAAGAAAGCTAAGCGCCATTGTTGCGTCTTGGCAAACGATGTATGACATCGATGGCGCCTGTGACACTTTTAAAGCTCTTAAGTGTGGATATTTTGCGGTTCGAACAAAGCCGAAGGACATGTACGAGGCAAAGTCACATGTTTGGGCCAAGATACGTGAAAATCCATGCTTGTGAAAAGATTGTATTCTATTCGGTGAGTACGCGGGCAGCGTCCATTGCCCTCGTGGCCGCGGTACAAGGAAGGGTTTGATGAGCGAGATCTTTCCCCGCAAGGTCCTCGCATTTTCTAAAGGCGATTGAAACGCATGTTGAATGGAAATAGCATGATGATGACTTGGTACGTCGGGAGGCAAAGCGAGAATGGGGACATGTCCATGATGGCGAGACACCCCAACATGGAGTATTTGATGCGCTTGAAGGGTTCGGGATGAACCTCGCAACTTGAGGTTGGCATTATGCACGACGGCTTCAACCCTTTGGTCACAGTGCATCCACGTCCATATGGCCGTTATGCTATTCGTTCACAACATGCCTCCACAGGCTTGCACAAAGGACGCCCATGTCATCATGCCTCTCATTGTACCAGACCGGCATGGTAAAAATTTTGATGTTTATATGGCCCTGGTAGAAGAACGGAAGAGTTGTGAGAGGGGTGGACATGGAAGACTTTTCAATACCGTGAACGATCCTAGGAGGCATTTTAGGGTGCGGCGGCGGTCGAACGTCATTGCCGACTACCTGTGGTTGGGCACCACAGGATTGCAAGTGAAAGGGACCCGGGCGTGTGTGGATTCTTGGCGGACGGATTCCGCTATTCTCATCAATTAAAAAGCAGGTTTATGTTGGCACAGAGGTGGTTGCCCGGGGATAGCGGACGGTGGGAAGACATGGGTGAGTACGATGGACTGAACTCCGTCCCCACCCGCCACCAACGCGTTTGATGATGTGGTGGCGAGATAGTACGCAGAGAAGGTGCGCCACCGCCGAGATCCGGCAGCGAGGAAATTTTGGAACGCGCGGATGTCTTCTCTGTTTAGGGTGCTCCCCCACTCACTTGTGATGGCGCCAAAGGATGTCATGCACGTGGAAAAGAACAATGCAGAGGCCATATGGCACACTTTGGAGGGCGAGCGAGGGCGACCTAGCATCAAGGATGGACATGGAAGCCAATGGAGGGAAAAGGTGGTTGTGGCGGTAGGAGAGGGGCGCCATTGCGTCTTACGTTTTGGCGAAAACGACCTCTCAAGTCATAGAGAATTAAACGCATAAAGCTGCCACAGGCTATGGGTCTAACATAGGAGAAATTAGAGGGCAAAGTGGGCGAAGTGCCATGATCGCATCATCATGCTGGAAATCATCTTCCCATCGTCCTTGGGGTGCATAGACCCTGAGGTGTACAAGAAATTGGGTCGATTATGGATGGATTTGCCTGACAACATGCCATGAAATTCAAGCACAACGAGAAGAGGCTGCGGGTGATGTGCTCTGGAAAAGCAATTCCTCCAAAGGTCTTTGATATATCAACCCACCTCATAATACATTTAGTGGACGAGGTGGCTGCATTGGGCCAGTGCACACAAGGTGGATGTACCCGGTGGAGAGATACTTAGGATCCAGAAGCGGGCAGGCGCCTACAAACCAGTCCAGATAGCCGTGGGGTATATGAGAGAGGAGAGTATGCATTTGCATGTCATTCCTCCGTTACTATGGTCACGTCGGTGGATCATGGAGTCCCGAGGACCGTGTGGGAGAAAAGTTGGGTGTCGGCCGTCAGTACACAATGGATGCGTTGAGGTGCGCCAGCCCATACTTATGTCATCACACGAAGGTGATGCAGCGTTTTGGACATGTCTGACGAAGAGGTGAGGATGTACGGTGCACATGAGGAAGCAGTTTCAAGAGGTGGGTGCACAAGAAGGGCGGTGAGCGCTTGGGAGGGGCATCCACTATGACCCAGTGAGGGCTATAATGGATGGCCTGCGTTGCAAGCGGCACATAGTCACATGTGGAACAAAGGCCACCTCGAGCGGCGGAGGCGGACAAGCGGCGAGCACAAAAGATAGTGCACGGTGCAAAGTTTATCATGGGTGGGACAGCTGAAGAGGAGCGCGTCTCTACACATAGAGCAAATCTGCGGATGCGATTCTCGAGGAGTATAATCCATTGTTGAAGGTTGGATGGTACGAGTGTCGGCCAGAGGGACAAGGCCATCGCTGCGGAAGTCGTACCGGTTTGACCTTGTGAATCCGAGAAGGTTTCCGTGTATGCAGGCACTCCATCGATGGTCCATTTGTGTGGCCATCGCAGTAACTCGATGCATGATGCATCCGGAGGCGATGGATGGAAGCAGGGTGGGCCTTGGCCGTGCCTACTCCGGCGAGGGATGGAGAGGAGGAACCCATGCGTGGCACATAGATTGTGGCATGTCGTTTGAGTAGCTGACGGATGGGGCAAAACCGGCATGCCAAGTGGGCATTAAAGTATTTCCAAACAAACAAGCAGATCCAATGGCGGAATGTGCCAATACCCAAGTGACGTGTGGGAATGGTCGAGGAAGTCGATGATTCGTTAAAATGGAGTAATGGGGCATTGAGAGGCTGCGCCATTTGGGCAATATCATACATCACGAGTAACGCATGCAATGGGACATGAAAATTGCTCCACAGCAGCCGAGGTTGTGGTCGAAAATGTTGTGATTATGGGCAAGTAGCAAGTGCACAGCGTGTGGTCCCGGCCGATAGCGATAAATGACCACCTGCCGGCCTTTGCAAACAAGCTTTTTCAAAATGGGCGTCTTGAATGCGACGGTAGGACTCATGGCGCCTCGAGAGGAAGCCATTGCCTTCACATGGAGCAGGCGGTGGACGTTCTGAGGTGGAGTATGGCGGTGAGGCTTGCCGAGGCGGTCGCGTCGCCGAACACCACGCGGTCGGGCGGCGTCGCCGGCAGCGTCGGCGACGATGGACCGTATCGGGTGGGGAGGATGGGGCCTCGGGTGCCGCTCATCCGCAGTGCGGTCTTCATTCTCGGCGACCTGAAGCGGCCTCCTCGCCGACGGTCGCAGAAGGTAAGAGGCGGGCGAGATGGCTCGAGCAGGAGTTGATTTTGACGACGTCGAGATGGAACCTCCGGCCCGACGGATGCGGAGTTGGAGCATTGCTGCAAGAATTGAGCGACATAGAGGAGGAGCTATTTCGTCGGATGAGGTTGGTTGTCGCGAGTCGATTTAAGTGATCGGCAAAGTGTGCACACCAAGTGCACACTTTGCCGGCAAGTGACGCAAAGTGTGCACACGCTCAAGTTTGCGGCCGGGTTAGTGGGCATGGTGGACAAACGGGTAACACAGAGCACACAGCATCTGGCGGTGTTTAAGCATGGGGACAAGGGAGGCAACCTTTCGAGGGCGTGGCGGCGGTGCAAGAAGGGAAAGTGGGAATCGTGGAAGGCCGGACAAGCCAGGCGGAGACGGCGCCCGGCCGCCTGAGCACTTGATCTCGAATGGCGCAATCAATTTACGCAAGGGGTGGTGTTCTAACCGCGGTGATGGCCAGTAGGTCTGGATCGCGGCGCGGTGAGTGCGGTGGACAACGATGCTTGGTTAAAGCCTTGATAAACAAGCATGGGGTGAAATGGTGAAGGAGGCCATGCAAAACCACATGAAGCGAGGGAGGGACTCCGTGTTGTTCGGTAGGCGAAGCAAAGCAGCTGATATGAGTGAGACGAAGGTTGTGAATGAACTCGAATTTTGGCAAGATGGGCGGGGACGTTAGAAAGAAAGCACGGTTAGTGAAATCCGTGTCTGAAGCATTCGACACAGTGGTCAAGTCCAGTTGTGGGTGATTTCTAAACCAAGTGGTCACAAAGAGGCCACATTTACCCTCTTTATCGTTGTAGACTTGAGATTCGTACCCAAGGGGTGATTTCGTGTCAAGACAACCAAAACATAGCCAATCCAACCACGGACACAAAACATCTAGCGATTCTGAGACCAGCTACTACTAACAACACTCGGACACAGCTATCTTAGCCACGCGACCTGTTGCTACCTTAGCAGCAGACGACCAGTTGCTATCTTAGCAACCACCCTCTATTTCGAGCGGGGCCCATCTCGGGTTCGGGCGGCTATTAATAGAAGGGTGGGGGATCCAAGTGGATATTGGACACCCTCTCTCTCTCCTTCCACAAAGTCGATCCACCAATCGGGGGTTCCGATCACACCCACCTCCTTACTGCACTTCCCATCTCTCTTTCTTCCCTCCAACCTTTCAGCTTTCCTCCCAAGCTTCCTCAGTCCTCCCAGGCTCTCTCACAGGTACCTCTTGCCTCTCTCACTCCCCAAGTTTCCTCCAACTTCTCCTTGTTCTCACACCTCACTCATTCAATCTCCACTTTCTCACAAACATCACCACTTCTCAATCCCTCTTACTTCTCTCCCCAATCGCAACTCTCCATGTCCATTTCCCTCCTCTCACGTTCACTCCCACATTTTCCAAGCATACAAACCCAGTTCGTCTCACTTGACCTTCTCTTCCACCCACCACGGGCTCCCGCCTTGTCTCCTTTGACCTCCGACACTGAAAACTCAAACACAAGGTGAGTACTAGACAAGCTGAGAGAATGAGTAAGACGACCTCCCGGCTTCACAACCCCTTCCTCTTATCCTTGGGAACTCCCCAAGGAGACCACAGGCTCCCTCCCTTGCTTTCCACCACTCTTGCGGATCGGTCACCGGATCTGGAAGAGTTAAACTCGTTGAGGACGGAGATGTCCTTATCTCTTCTTACTTGAATCGCATAATTAATGTACCGTGGATAGTCATTTATTCGCAATTGGATAATTGACGTGCATCTTTCCATGTTACTCCTCATAGAGAGTGGTTTAGCACGTATGATGCTACAAGGAAAGGATGCGTTAGGCTTGAAATAACTATGCATGCGATCGCAGCGAGGTGATGTGCAACTCAAGTTTGACAACGGATCTTCATTCATGTCAAGGACGTTAGGCATGTTCAAGTTGACAAAGAGCATGATTAGCGCAGACTTGGATGATGGTTACCATCCCTGGTTTGGGGATCACTCTTGGAAGATCTCCAAAGGTTCTCTTGTGTTAGCTCGTGGATCAAGTGTGGCACTTTGTACTCACTGTGTAAACACGCCAAAGATCATGTGATCATGATGAGCAGCCAAATGTTTCCTTGTGGCATTGCTTAGGACATATGTCTCGAAGGGAATGAAGGTTTTATCTCTCGTTATATCCTCGTTAACTTCTCGATCTCTCGATGTGTGAGCACTGCTTATATGGGAAATGACAAAATCATCACATCGAACACGAGGTAAAAGTAGGAGTAAACCTCTTGAGTTGGTTCACGTGATGTATGTGGACCTATGCTCATCGCATCATTAGGCGGTGCCTCCTATTTTGTCACTTTATAGATGATTTCTCACGCAAGGTGTGGGTTTATCCTTTGAGGAAAAAGGATGAAGTTCGACGGTGTTTCGAAATTTGTCACCCTTGTAGAGAATCACCGCCACCGATTGAAGTGTCTAAGGATGATAATGGTGGAGTATGTTTCAAAGCTTTCCCATTCTGATTCCAAGGGAATCAAAAGAGAATTGATCATACAGATACTCCTCCACAAAATGGTGTGGCGAGCGGATGAATGTAAACCATTCGAGAGGATGTAGTTTGTTGTCAAACTCGGATTGCCTAATGGGTTTTGGGCGTAAGCGGTTCATCTAGCTCATCTTATTAACAGATCTCCTAATAAGGTGTTGATGAGGTGTTCCAGAGGAGCTATGGTCCGGAAAGAAACCATCCTACAAGCATCTGAGTGTTTGGTTTGTGAGGCATACCGCCATGTTCCAAAAGAGTTTCGGGACAAGTTGGCACCTAAGTCCAAGAAATGTATTTTTCTTGGCGTGATTCCGTGAGATGGGATACCGCTGGGATCCAGAGGCTAGAAAGGTTGTTCGTACTAACGACGTGTTCTTCAATGAGAACAAGATGCGGAAGCCTACTCCAACCTGTGGAGGTGCGAAGGGTGATCTTCCAAGAAGATGGACATGATCATCATGGGCGTACCGTGGTAATGTGCTGGAGCACATTCCTCCACCGTAGATGAACCAAGAGTCGAACAAGCACCTATAGAGGTGCTGGCTTCGAGGGTCGCAGATTACACCTCCCGAGGTATGATCCATCTCTGGATTATGTTATGTCGATGATTGTGGGGAACCCTCTTCTTACAAAGAGGCCATGTCAATGAGCAACAAAGAGAAGTGGGAGAAGGCCATGCAGTCAGAAATGAATTCGCTGCATAAGAACCAAACTTGGGAGTTGGTTCCGTTGCCTAAGGATAAGAAGGCACTACTGCAAATGGGTGTACAAGATGAAGGTCATACCGCTTGATGGCAAACCAAAGTACAAGGCACGATTGGTTGCTAAGGGTTTCAAGCAACAACTGTGCATTGACTTTGATGAGATTTTCTCACCGAGTCAAAATGACAACTTTGCGATGTGTTCTTGCTTTGGTTGCTGGAATGATATGGAACTTGTACGATGGATGTCAAGACGGCATTCTTGCATGGTGACCTTCAAGAGGACGTCTACATGCAAAGAACGAAGGTTTTGTTGAGAAGGGCAAGAGCATCCGTGTTGAGGAAGAGCCTTTATGGTTTGAAAGCACCAGAGTGGTATCACAAGTTCCACTCATTTATGCTTTCTCAAGGCTACAAACGAAGCGATGAGGATCATTGCCTCTATACGAAGCAAGCTAAGGATCAAAGCTTGCTCATTTTGATCCTCTATGGATGATATGCTAATTGGGAACAAGATCGATGAGATTTCAAAGATTGAAGTCGAAGTTGAATCTTGTGGGTGATTTTCTAAACCAAGTGGTCACAAAGAGGCCACATTTACCCTCTTTATCGTTGTAGACTTGAGATTCGTACCCAAGGGAGTGATTTCGTGTCAAGACAACCAAAACATAGCCAATCCAACCAAACAGACACACCAAACATCTAGCCTGACCGGCTACTATCCTAACAACACTCGGACCGGCTATCTTAGCCACGCGTTGCTACCTTAGCAACGACATACTTGCTATCTTAGCAACCACCCTCTATTTTAGCAGAGTGGGGTCCACCTTGGGATCAGTCTGGCTATTAATAGAAGGTGGGACCCACTTGGGATCCAAGTGGATAAGGTTGGACACCCTCTCTTATCTATCCACAAAGTTAGATCCACCAATCGAGTTAGCCACGTGTCACCTTTTCCACACACTATTTATGGACAACCTAAGCGGCCCTAACCCTAATCTCTAAACCTAAACCTAGGACAACTCACATAAAGGGTTGCAGCTCACACAAACTACCCCTTTCTCTTGCAAGACTTCTTGACTCTCTCTCCTCCTTTCAGCTCACCTTCCAAGCTCCATACTGACCTCCAGGCTCTCACAGCCCCTTGAGGTGCCTCTCAGATCCTCCCCACACTCCAAGTCTCCCAAAGAACTCTCTTCAACTCTCCTTGTTCTCACACCTCACCGCNGCGCTTATCGCTTGGAGTTTTGTTTGGTTGCATCGTGATTTGCATGTTGTCGTCTTCCTTTGCAAACATCTTCGTGCTTGCAAACTCATGTTTCTTTGGTGTTTTTTTGTTTCGTTGAAGCATCGGGCCGAGACGACGTACGTGACGACTGACGAAGAACACGTACCATTGGTCAAACATGTGTCCCAAACGACAGTTCCGTGTGTTTGAGTTCTTAAATGTTTGTTTTTAGTGTTAATTTCTTATGTTTTATAGGTTAGTTTTTGTGCTCGATTGTTTGTGCTCACCGTGTCCCAAGTAACATCATTGTAGTTGTTACGCCCGTGATGTTTTGTTCGCTTTTCATCGCTTTTTTCGCTCATGTTATCTCGCCTTGTTTTTGTATTGTCTCTTCATGCATGTGTTATTTGTCGTGTTTACGATCTCGATTGTTGTTCTGTAAGTCCAAGAGTAGTTGGTAAGGGGTAGGACGTCTTTGTTTGTTTAGAACAAGAAACCGATCGAATCGTGACCGATCAAGCTTCTCGAACTAGAAACCGACTTAAGCTCAGAATTTTGATTTGTTTTGTGTTTTCCTAAGCTTGGTGTTTATTTCATATTTCTTTTCCTTATCTAGTTGTGTGACGTCATGTCCCGTATGTGTTCAATTTGTTTTATTGTTTTGGAGTTTTGATTGTGTTTGGTTGTTTTTTCAGTGCATCATTCGTCTCTTAGCGAGAAGAAGATTGGCCAATGGGCGCCATCTCCTTCTCGTTGTTTCCCAAAACAAACCTCGACTCCCGCAGACTCGGTCAAGAGAAAATCGACGCCTGGCCCTTCCACGCCTCGAACTGCCGGCGCCTGATTTCTCCTCCGCCGCCGCCTGTCTCCCCGCTGCCTTCCTCCCGCATGAGATGTAGATTTGGCTCATGCGTATGCGCCGCAGCCTCCCGACCGCCTCCCGAAAGTCGCGACTGCGGCCGGGTGTGCCTTCTCCCGCTGGCCCGACCGACCGGTAGTCCCGCCCGCCACTAGGGTTGTAACTCGGTCTCAGACGTCCTGCTTTCGCCACCGTGGTGGAACTAGCCACCACCCCACTTGACTACTCAACTGTGGCATATTGTGAGCATCCCTAGCATATATAGACACCTTTATTCTAAAAATTCCCAATACCCAAGGACTCTATTTCTCCCCACCTCCGGGGTCAAACCTAAGGGTCGAAAAATTATTATTATCTCCAAGGGCCAAGGACCATTCCGTGATAAAAGACCGACTAGATTCTCAAAGCACTTTGCTATTCTAACACATCCAAAAAAAAAATCGCTCATCCCGACACTTGGGAGCGGGTTAGTGCACATGTGGTCTTCCACACTCGACCAAACGGTTCATTTACTCAAAGATGTTTGAGTTTTGTCTCTTCGTCATCATTTTCTTATCCAGGTTTATGCGAACCTAGATTAAGCGCTGCCCATTCACAACTCGCCCGCCCACGCCAAACCTTTTGAGGTGCCATCCAAAGATTCCATCCAAGTTGTAAAATGAGTCTCGTCTTTGAGGAGCCTTTAAGGAAACGGGTCTTGTGGACTGAAGCTGAAATATTGGTTCTCCAAACTGAACAAAGAGATGACCTGCAAAGAATGTTATCACGGAGGAACAGGAAAAACATAAAGCTGGCTACGTTGGGCCAAGATTGTTACAGATATACAGAAGAGGAATATCAAACGCACAGCAAAGGAGTGTCAAGACAAGTGGGAATCCCTGCATATAGATTGGAAGAAGATATTCGATCACGAGCGACACCTTGGCTCTGGGAAGAGTTCGTATTGAGACCTCTCCATTTAAGACAAGAGGTACAAGAGACTGCCAACAAATTTCTATACTTCCGCTTTATAAATCAAGAAAGGTTATGAAGAAGGAAAGGATATTGATCCAGAAGATCTACTCATGGACTCCACAGTCCGCCAAAGCTTCCCCATGACTAAGCCTAATGTTTCCAGTGAGGGTTTCTTAAGCTTCAGGTCTTCCATCCACTCCTGGCTATTGGTTTCAAGTCTGGTTTTTTTCATAAGGCGTGTGCTTATTATTAAATTGTAGGTGGTGGTAATGACATGACTTATTCCCACAACCAAGTCCTGAAACTCGTTACCAGAATCAGTGGGGAAACAATTGTGCTTCAACCTCAGCTTCTCAAGAAGCAATCTCACTTTCCAAACCTCCGGGTATAAGATGGAACAAGAAATATCGTTCAAGCGGTGCCACACAAGGTATTGTCTCGCAGCTGGAGAAAAATAACAACCTCCTTCTGGCTAGTATGGCAGATGCAGAACGAGGGAAATTGTTACGGCACTCTGAGAGCTTAGCATTCGAGAAGACCAAATTCGAGTTGTTGCAACAGCCTGAGACCCAGAAAGTAGAGATTTCTAAAGAGCTTGGTCATGGATACATTAAAGCCCTTGTTGGAATTGGTGATGGAATTAGATTACTTGGATAGGCAATCCTCCACCAACATCAGAAAGAGAAGTAGATATGGTAGAGTGTGACACTTGTAGAAAGTCCTAGAAATGGTAAGAACTGAAACTAAATCTTGGGGAGCAACCAACTAAATCATCGAGCAAGAATCTTGCCTCCATTGACTAAAATGTATCTGTTTCACGTACAAGCATGTCACAAAATATTATATAACATGCCTAAGCACTTAAAAAGCCTTCAACACCTCTACTATAGCTTGTCCCTGATGGATCTCCAAGTGGTCTCTCCATACCGGTTCTATCTGGTGGGTGCACATAATCTTGAACAAGATACTCCTCGGAAGATCTCCTTTAATCCCTTTATGTGTGTAATATGCAACAAGCATATATGTCGATTTAGCCAAATACCTTAAGTTACACCTCCATGTCTTCCTCCCCAATATACTCGTCATTGTCCTTTAAGTCCCCAAAAGCATGCTACACCATTTAGTGAAGAATGTATCAATTGAAATTTTCTTCAATTTGACAAAGACCTATTCTCAACCGCAATCGAACACGACCAACTATGGCATGAGCGGATACCCTACATCTCCCAATAACACGATAATTTTTTGAAGGGGGGGTTAATAATCTCGAGGGGTTTTCAAATAATCTACGAAGGGGTTTTGATGGGCCCTAAAAGCAGTTTGAAGGCATTTGGAGCTCGAAAAAAGGTGTCACCGGAAAAATTACTACTTTCCATCCAGCAATGTTTGTGTATGGTGGTGCAAACTCGAACCTAGGGAATGATGCAAAGTAGGAGCGGTGAGGAAGGCCGTTCTCGGGCAACGTAAACTCGGTTTGGGATGGAAATGTGGTTTTGTTATGACACCACAAAAGCCAGACAGGTATTTCCTAACACGAAACATCAAATACCGGACTTACAACATTAACTCGGGACCCGGAAAAAGCGAGATTTCGGTTCACTCATCCCGAGTTCAATCCATCGTCATCACTTGGTCCAACTTCTCCATTGTCATCACTATCTTCGACACTTTCACTCGCAGTTGTATGAAGCCACGCAACTCATGAGCTTATCCCTTATCGCTTTTTGTCCACCGCACAGATGTTTTGTCGTTCAACACAAACCCATAATACTGGGATGGATTTCATTCAAATACCTCCTGTATGTTTTTAGGTAATGGATCTTATTCCCTTTTTCCTCGGCATTGGACGGATGGGTTACCACTCTGGCGGACTATGTGTTCGCACATATCTCCTTCATACGCATCTATGTGCTCGGTCCGATACTAGTGGATAAGAAAGTGAGGTCGGGTGGTAGCTTCACGTCAATGACCTCCCAATCCGAATGGCCTGTGCATGTCCGTATTGCGGCACGCGAAACATCCCTCTCGGTTTATGTCCCCATTCATCCGTGCCATTTCCAGCTTGCCTTCCCGCATTTTGATATGCCCCAAATACATATCACGCGTGGAGGTCCTCTCAATAATGCCTCATCTAGCAAAGCTTCATCCAAGCGAAGTGGTCAGTATGATCCACTTACGCACGTGAAAACCACTTCCAAGGACTGTAGCACTAGCCCAATGTTATTCTCCACGATAGCAATCTCCTTCCGGTCCACAGGCTTCCCACCACTTATACTCTTCATCACCTATGGATGCGCAAATCTTTTAACCCTTCGCAAATGGGCCACACCTTCCATCGGTGATAGGATACTGCCGTTCCTTCTTGTCCCCCTAGCTTCACCGTATGCAGGATGGTGCTAAGGAGGCGCGGCCCCTGCCCTCGCTGGGCGCCGGCGCCCCTCCCTACACCTGCCCATGGGCGGCCGGCCCACGCCTCACCCTACCCATGGGCGCCCGGGCCTAACACGCCACCACCTGGGCGGGGGGCCCTAACACCACCATGGGCGGGGCCTCCCCTAACACCACGCCCATGGGCGCCGGCCCTCCCCTAACACCACCGCCCATGGGCGGGGGTGGCCCCCCTAACAGCCCCTTGGGCGCCGGGCCTCAACACGCCATGCCTTGCCCATGGGCGGCGCCGGCCGCGCCTCCCTAACACCCTGCCCTACCCATGGGCCGGCCGGCCCCTCCTCCTAGGCCTTCCAAAATAAATATTTAGCGCCTCAAGAGTACTCAACCATGGACTGTTGGTCTAGTGTTTGGGAAATAAGTGTAGTAATGAATAGGTTTCGTGTTCAAACCTCGTGCCTCCTCAAGTTCAATTTTGTTGATTTTAAGGATGCTTGCATGGGCGCATGGGCAACTAACTTTGTTCATTTTAAGGACGTTGGCATTGCCTTAAAGCCCAAGTGGTTGCATTGAGTGCGGAAGGTTGAAGACCCACGGGCGACCTTTTGGATGAGGGTCGGACCCTAGATGCGTGTGGCGACACCGGTGACCAGGCCCAAGAATGATACTATTGAAGGCGAGCAAGCAATGGAGGAGAACGACAACTTGAGGCGGAGGATATGGACCGCCTCCGAATATGGCGGTGGTACTTGACTTTGGCGCAAGGCATGGATGAGTCGCCGCACTCTTGAATGGCTATTGTCGTCGATCGATGACCACTTCCTCCTTGAGCTTGTTTGTTGCAATGTTCTCACGACCTTAAATGAGACTCCCGCTTATGCAGATTGTTTTCATTGTGTTCCACCACTTGAAAGTAAAAGTTTTCGGTTGTAATAAACATATGAAAATGGCAGCCCTCTATGCATTCTACTAAAGCATAAGCGGGCCCACACCCTCATGCTCCGGTTCTCGGTGTAGACTTGAAAGTGCATCTTTATCAAAGATATGACCTCGGAAAGGGTGTGTGCATTATCAAAGTAGGGCACATATCTTCTAGGTAAGGTGTTCTTCGTGACAAGGGGTCTTTGTCTCGTAGAGAGGAGTATATCCCCCTTCAAAATTATCGTGTTCAATATATTCCTCCACTTCATATCCGAGATGTTTTCCTTGAGCCCATTTAAGCGAAATGCCACTCTTGCTTTCTGCAGAGGATTCACCAAAATTCTTGTGTCATTGGCTTTACTAGGCCAACTTATTGGACATCAAGAAAGCGTTTATTTGGACCCACAATAGCTTGCATTGCCATGGTCAAACCTTAACCATACCAAAGCAATTTTCTTCCTTAATGGTGTTTCTATAGAATAATGGGTTGCATCAATAGCACCCAAGGAATTGGAGAAGCCTTATTGATCATGAGATCCTTGCTTTATGGATCATTGTGAGCTAAATTGCGCATCAAGGTGGTGCCCAAAGCCTGAGAAGTACCACTTCAGGAACCGCCAATTTTGCCCTTGAATGCGGCAAAAGCCAATCATTTACATTCACCTAGAGATTTAATCCTTCCATAGGCCATCCAACGAAGGCTTCGACCCACTTGTTCGCTTTAGAAGAATTCTCTAACAATTTGAGAGAAACCAGCGAAGTGGATTGTAGCTCATCATGAACTTGCCCACAAATGTAGATAAATGTAGCAGGAGCAAACCTCGTGATGTTCTTAAACCATGGTTGGTCATCCACTATGACATATTGCTCATAAATAGATCAGCATCTAGGAGCACCCGGTTTAATGTACCATATTCCTTGCTGTAGACCTACAAAAGATCTTGGTGTCAATTCTTCTGAAGAGATCAAAGAAAATAACAAGCCATTCATTGGCTCAACCATGACAAGAATATGTTGATCGGTGTTAACCTCCTCCTCAAGGCAAGTAGTTCAACATGAGTGCCTTTCTAGCAGTTTCAAGTGAAAGCAAAACCACGACCAATAATGTCAAGTGCATCTCGAGGGGCGAGTCGCCATAACGAAGAGTAGCTTGCATGTCGACCATGAAATGAGCGTCGGTCTAAGCCTCGAGTGCCTGCGCAGAAGCCTTGCACGAGCTTGAAACTTGGGAGTGTGACTTGGGTGGGAGTGACACGATCGGGCTGGGGAAGCGAACTAGGAGTGAGCAGAGGTACACACTTGGCCAAGGAGGAAGGCTCTCAATGTATGTATCATCATGGCACTTAAGGCATGCTAATGTGGCGATCATCTTGGGTCAAACTAGAATTGAGCAGGTACACACTTGCGCGAGGGTGAGGAGGAAAAGATGTATGTTAAATGTATGTATCATCATGGCACTTAAGGCACACATGCTAATGTGGCAGTCATCTCGGGTTGATGCTCGCTTATCGTTCCTAAAAATAAACCTGGTAATTTGCTAGGTTTGCTCAACTATAGGACAAGGCACCCGACTCGGAAAGCCTGTGTCGTTTTGTCAAGACCGGCCCGGGCTCGGGTTCATGGAAACCCGCTCTAAGCCTACCACAAACCCAACCGGAGCTCGAAAATAATAATGAGGAGGAGAATAGCATAAAGTGTAGTGGGGTGTCCGGTTTGGTACAACCCTTAATTTCAATCAACTACCAAAGCGGACACAATCAACTTTTCTCTTTGAACCCAAACGATTTCTGGATTCTTTTCTTTTATGGTAGAGGATAGAAAGTGTAACGCAATTTTTAACACTCTCTATCCTCTTTGGTATGATATTCTATAGGCCAAGGTTCACTTAAATTTTTATATTTTTAACGGATTATCTTTACACCGAATCTGCCGAAGACCTGATCTTGGGCCGGAGACGCCATAGAAGGCCAGGGCCCACGGGGAACACACATTTGGCCGGCAAGGGACGTGAAAGATGATACCCCATCCTGTATTGATCCGCCCACATGCCGCTTAATCGTGGAGTTTTCAATGTGCACCCTACGCCCCATAAAACATGGCTAAGTATGGACGTCCATTCAACGAAGCATCGTTGTTATAGACCTCGCTACAGAGTCGAAGGTTCCAATCCTTGCGCTGGTGTCATTGCGTAACCGTGCCGACAAGACATTTCAGTTTTCTGCCCGCTTTGAGAAGGGCATCGGCGCCTTCTTGCGGCCAAGAAGGCGCGGCGATATGGGTACCGAGAGCGACACACGGGGTCTCGATAAGATCCAAAACAAGGGAGACCCTCTTGTGTTTCGGTACACTGTATACAACCGAACAATTCCGCATTGGCTTGGAACCAGCCGAAGCTCTCTCAGAGTTTACAAAACCGACAACAGACGGGAGGCCGAAGTCATAGAAACCAGAGACGGCGGCAACTTGGCCACTAGAGCCAGAAACCTGCTACCGTCTAAATCCCATCCGGCGACCCACTGCAGCCGGTACAAAACGCCACCCACGTGGCACTTCTGAGACAATAGTCATGGAGGAGACCGGAAACCCGGCTGGCGATTGGCATGTGGAATGTTCGGCCCGGATCGAAGTGAGGGCGCTGCGACATGTTCAACAACGTGCAAGGCGATCACCATCTGTTTACCATTGCAGCATTCGGCTTCCGGGATTGCCGATGCTGGCAGGCGGGTCGGCATATAAATACTGCACGAGTCTCGTCAAATTTATCCGCTTAGCTGCCAATTCTCTTCAGCGGTGCGGGCCTGCGCATCTGCTAGCTCGTGGTGTGATGGTGTTTCAGCCAGCGAGCGACGATTTCCTCTGGACTGAGACCGATGAGCCGCATGCCTCCAGGCGCAAGCAGATTCTGGCTGCGCACCCTGAGATCAAGGAGCTCTTCGGCCCGGACCCTGGACTTGTCCGCAGGTGACGACCTGGGCTTAAATCCTCCACTCGGTTGGATTCCAACTCTGTGCATGCTGATTGTGCTTGAGAACTAATAAGGGCTTGGAGCGGTTGCATGACTCCACGAAATGGTTAATTTTTTCGTATCAAACGGCACGGATCTAAATTGATACTGCTGGAGTCCGGTTTGCGCAGATCCTGGCTGTGTTTCTTCTGCAAGTATGGACTGCGATTGCCTGCCAAAACGCGAGCTGGCCCGCGTTGATTGCCCTAGCTTACATGTTCGGAGCGTTTCTGAACCACAACCTGTTTCTTGGAATACACGAATTGAGCCACAATCTGGCGTTTGTGACTCCCTTAGGCAACCGAGTGCTAGCACTGCTTGCCAACTTTCCCATCGGCATCCCAATTGCGGTCACGTTCCAAAAGTACCATCTGGAGCATCACAGATACACAGGGATCGAAGGCCAGGATATGGATATCCCGAGCTACGCCGAGGGCAGGATGGTGAGCAACGTGCTCATGAAGGTGCTGTGGGTAAACCTCCAGATTCTTGTGTACGGCTCGCGGGCGCTCTTCTTGAACCCGAAGAGACCGGGGGTGTGGGAGGCGGCCAACCTGTGTACGCAGCTGGCTTTCGACGTCTGGTTGCTCTACTACTCCGGGTGGCGGTCCCTCGTGTATCTCATGCTGTCCACGTTCTTTGGAAGCGGAATGCATCCTATTGCCGGCCACTTCATATCCGAGCACTATGTGGTTGCCCATGGCCAGGAGACGTATTCCTACTACGGGCCTCTAAACATCCTGGCTTGGAATGTTGGCTACCACAACGAGCACCACGATTTTCCCAGAATCCCCGGCTGCAGGCTCCACAGGGTGCGCCAAATTGCCCCTGAATTTTACGACCATTTGATTCACCACACTTCCTGGACACATGTCATCTTCAAGTTCATTACGGATCCCACGGTTAGCCCCTTCAATCGAACCGTGAGAAAACCGAAGCCTAGTGTCAGACATAACGCAATGTCGAAGGTGCACACTATGTAGATGCTGCGAACATCGTCGATCTCGATCATATAACTATTATATCTTCTAGAGAGGGTTTGATTTTGATTGAATCGCCCCCAAGTAGATAGCAGGCATGAAAAAGCGAAAGGAAACCCGAGAAGGAAGACTGGATCTAATAGAGGGCTGAAGCTTAAGCTCCGTTGTTCTGCAAGTTCGTACCTAGTAAGTTGGGCCAGCCTTCGCTGCAGCTAAGCTTCGTTGCTCTGCAAGCTGTATGTAGTAAGTTGGGCTAGCTGTAGAACGGAGCTCAGCAAGTTGTACCTAGCAATTCTAGCAAGGATTCAAGCTACCGAAGTACAAGTCCTATGACGGAAATGCCGTCCTTGATGGACTTTAATAGAAATAATATTTTCCTTCCTCTTGCCCTCCGGCACCAGAGGCATACAGCATAGAGATGACAGATAAGACCGACTCCTGGGGCGTACTATTCTCACTAGTTTCTTATATAAATGCTAGAGCAAAAACGCTAATTGACAACCTCTGGACAAATTTTTACAGTACAAAGATAATAATCCCTCCACGCCCTTCGTACAGCAGACTTGTAGGACTGGCAGCATACCGATACTACACAACAGAAAGTCCTGCCATCTGGGCTGTAGAGGCTGTAGAGTATAGTCTCTTCCTGTTGGGATGATACGATGTAACATAGGGAATCAGAACCCTTGCTCAAGATTTCTCCCCGAGGTTGTTTTGATTTATTTTCAAAATACCAAATTAAAAAAAAAATCTGGGCTGTAAAGAAGTCTTGGTTGTCTCCTTAGACGCTGTTTCCTGCAATGAGGGCGTTCCAGGGCACATCAGGCAATGCCTCAAACACCAGCTGTGCATCACACATGCTCCCCTACTTCCCATACATGTCTTTTAGACTGCCAACGAGCAAAACATTTAAGGCCTATTTCTTCTATGCGTGCAGGTAGCTCCCTTACCAAAGCTGAAACATCTGAACATGCCTGCAGGAGGCATACAAAAATCATGGAGTTGGGTACAGCGATGCCCTCTTCTTGTGAAACACTCTCTGCAAGTTCCAAGCTTCCACACTTCGCATACATATCTACCAAACTGTTGTCCAAAACACACATCAGGATGATGCAACGCCTCGTTCTGTGACTCGTGTGAACCTGTTTCCCCATCTCCAAAGAAGGAGAGCTCACACGTGAACATACCTGCAGAACGCAAACAAATGCCCCACATTTGGGTGCGGACCAGGAAGTCCTTAAATTGCATAGCCCTGTACAGAGAAGACTTCCTGGCCCATGCCCTGCAGGGAATACCCCGAGATTACAGCACTCCAAGTCACCTCATCTTTAATCAAGTCCTTCAAATACTCTTCGAGCGTCTTCTAAGCTGCCAAACTTGCATACATATCCACCGAACCATGGACGAAATCGATAGCAGGGTTGGCACAAATATCTGGCCACCTGGCGCCACGCTTGCCCCCTGTGTCACAGCTTGCTAACGGTTCCAGCCGTTACGCACCTTCCGGATCTGAGGCCTGCGAAAGCTAGTACCATCAGGCAAGCTCTGTTCGGATTTGGAGGAACGTCAACCCATCCCCACATCTACGGACAGGCATGTTATCAAACACCTGTCTAGCATCTTCTACACTTCCACACTTTGAGTATGCATCCACAAGCATGTTGGCCACAAACACGTCCGACTTGCACTTACCCTTCACAACATCCGAATGGACAGCTTTCACAGTCCGCAGGCATTGCTCTCACACTTGTTCCAAGTGCAGGCCCACCATTTCGCCCACCCCATGCTGCCAGGCTACGGCAAGCTTTAAGGACAACAGCATATGTGCGGTAATTCGGGACCACACCTTCCTGCTGCATCTGTGAGTACAGGAGCAGAGCTTCCTGTTCAGCCTTGTGGATCTGGGAGGTGTACCCCAAGATCATGGTGTGCCCTGGAACCACATTACTTTT